>WBMZ01012947.1:0-40650 GCA_013400975.1 Atrichornis clamosus
TATATATATATATATATATTGATGGTTGACTTGCTTTATTTTTTAGTTTGTGATTCTTTTTTCCCTAAACAAGTAGTGCATTTCAGGATAATACAGAAAAGATCTTTCCAATTCAGATTCCAATTCAGATTATGTCTTTCTTATATTCTTTTCTCGAGATGTAATTAGAACAAAGTTTCTGTGATTTCTAAAATCCCTCTTGAAAATTTAATACAGCTGGTATAAGCATAATGTCAAACTGGCAAAACAGAAGAAAACAGGATTTAAATGGAGGAATATGAAGCCAAATGTCATTTAAGTATTGAACTGGGTATGTGAATTTACTGGTTAGACCTTCTTTCTCTTCTGCACTGGATGCATCCATGTAAGCATCAACTGCTGTTTTGTTAAATTCACGTTGTGGGTGGACTGTTTTCATGGAGTAGAGACTTACAGGACTGTCTCAAACCTCAGCTGAAGTACTCTGGGATAACCCGGCAGTATTTCATATGCAGTGTCTATTGAGTTACTTTGCACAAGTGTTTACAGCAAGTCACAGCCCAGGTGGGTCTACTGAATTTTTTAGAGCTTATAGAAATCTAAACGAAAACCCAAAACAAGCAAACAAAGCACAAAGCAAAAGGGAAAAAAAACCCAAAACCAACGCAACACAAATATATTCACTGAGGCAGAGCTAATGGCTTGGATCCCAAAGGTATTTGAGTATGTGACCTGTGCTGATTTCAGCAGAAGCTGAATGTCTAAATGTGGTATAAGAACCCAATACTTAGGTGCTTTTAGTTCTAAATAATTGAAGAGAGGCTGAAAAGAAAATTGATTCTTCCTGAACTATTTCCTTAATTTTCCAATAATACAGGCTAGAAAAGGATACCTAACTTCTCTGAGTGTCTGTTTTATCTTTGTAGAGGTCTGTTGCCATGTACAAGTGATATTTATTTATAAGGCACTTCAGAGCAAAGAGAAAATGTGTGCATCATGTGGTGTTACTGTTGCAGTTCCTAAAAGTTATGTAACTAGACCTGCTTGCGTAGTGTGAGATTTCTGAGTGAGCTGTGTGTTTCTTTCCTCCTAATTATACAATTGGCACTGATAAATTTCCTCTTCTACCCCACAGCCTTTATGTGCATATCCTATTGAATGATGTCACAGTAGGGCAGCACTTGTCAATGAAGGATATGGACTACATCCTTCTCCTTAAAGAGTTAAACAAAAATTTATCAGTGACTTTAAGGAGAGAGGAATGAATTGAAACATGAACTGCTTTTGCCTGACTGCTGTTGCCGGAGAGTGTCACAGAGGAATTTATAAGAGATCTCTTCAAAAAGAGTTCTGCCCCTATGGACTCTGTATGTCACTGAAGTGAGCTCTCTGTGTTTTTTCTGCTCAGCCTCTCCATTCTTGAGCAGCCCATGAGCTCCTCACTGTCAAATGTGCCTGAAAGGGCATTACAGAGAAAGCAAGTGGAATTACTGTTAATTTGGTCATCATACATAGTATGATGTCTAGTAAATCAACCAATAAATGTGAAAGGCTATAATCCTTTCAGCCCGCTTCTCATCATTATTTCCATTGCAGAAGTGTCATGCTCTGGCTTCCTTCTGCTTGCCTAAATATTTTATAAGAAAACATTTTGTGGTCTACTGGGTGCCAAGTCATTTACGTAACAAGACTAAGGGCGCTTGCAGTTTGTCTCATTTTCTAACTTGCTGTGAGATCCTTAGTTGTTGTCAGAGAATAGTTTTGTGCTTGCCTCCAAGGTCATTGCTGTGACAGGAACATGCCCTTAATGCTGTTGTAGAATCCTTCTCGTGAGTCTTAAAGTTCAAGCATGGGGCTGAGTGAAAAGAAATTAAGGCTTCTTTCAAGGTATTTTGTCAGACGCTTTCTAGGTTAAGCATGGTCCAGACATCTTCCTCTGTCTTGGACAAAACAAAGACATCTTCACCCCAGAATCAAAAGCACCCATAGAAACCACCAGCAAAATCAGGGGTGAACTGTTCTAGTTATGGATATTGAACGTTCCTTGAGAAATGATCTTGCTCAGGAACATCATAGATTCAATAGAGTAAGAGGGAGAAGGCAAGACACTACAAAGAGTTGGACTGTGTGCTTTGCCTTCAGCAAAATGTGCAAGTAATTAAACATATTTCCAAGATTCATTCTTTGAGATATCCATTAAACAGCAACGGCATCTCTGAGAATCTTTA
The DNA here is from genome assembly GCA_013400975.1 of Atrichornis clamosus. Lineage (NCBI taxonomy): Eukaryota > Metazoa > Chordata > Aves > Passeriformes > Menuridae > Atrichornis > Atrichornis clamosus. The sequence goes on from WBMZ01012947.1 coordinate 2,208, forward strand.
TTCATTCCAATATTTTTTTCGTAACTCTTTTGGTTTCAGATTGGAACATTCAGATCCTGTGTTTAAGAAAATTTCTTACAGAGAGTATGAAGTGGATTTTAAAAAAGAAAAACCAGCAAATACATTTGCAGGTAAACAGGAATGAGTATTCTGAGTATTTTCTTTTGTTGCTTGTTTTAAAGCCAGTGGCAACCTAAACAAGCTTATGTTTTGTGTCTGTTATTTTCACATAAACCAAATAGGCACAGGCACTGAGGTCTCTACAGTGCATGAGGCTTCCAAAGGCCATACAGAGGTTGGGCTTTCAGAGGATGTGGCTGTCTGCAAACAATTGCACCATACAACGTTGCTCCCTTTGTTTCAGCATTTGATGAGACTTACCACATGCATTTAGATTTGTATGGCACAGCCACAGTGATGGCACTTGTAAATTCACATGGAGGGAGCCTAAGGCCTCAAGCTAAATATTCACAAAATAGTTTACAAGAAAAGAGACTAACAAACCAAAAGCTGTCTTAGCAGTTTCTTCAATTGCTTATTTTTGCAACGTGGGGAGTAGGGATACAAGCTCTTAATCTTTTGCAGAAAATGCCTCGAGAAATTTGCAACATTGAACGGATTTTTTATTTGGATAACATTTGGGAATGGAAAGATCTCTTTGTTCTATGACTTCTGGCATTCAGAGTGCTGCTTAAAGAGATGTGTTTGAATGCCTTTCTCTAAACTCTAAAACTATGAAATGTGTGTCTTCCTAAAACTATTTAATTAAATTGTATGTGAAAGATTTGTAGAAATTTCCAGTGAACCTCAAGATTAATCTTTTGATAAAGTTTTTGTATCTGTAAATAACTTTTTTCCCCAAAATCTGCTATTTTCCTGTGATTTTAACTGCTAGTTGCCATATACACAATTTATAACATTTCTGACTATAAGCTCAGGCTTTAAATCCCCATATGCCTTTTTATGGGTAAATCTTCATTGCAGTGTTATTACAATCTCTGTCTTAATTTTGCAGCTTGTACTTTGAGAGCTAATATTTTGTAATGGGGTAAGGAATTCTTTGTTTCACTAAACATACTGTTTTACAAATATTTTCCTCTTTCTTTATCTTGAATAACTACAGGAATTCTGGGACCAACTCTGCGTGCTGAAGTGGGAGATACTTTAGTAGTTCACCTGAAAAATATGGCTGACAAGCCAGTCAGTATTCATCCCCAAGGCCTAGTTTACAGCAAAAATGAAGAAGGTAAGTGCTGTAAAAACTCCCTGTTTTATTCACTTACTTGTAGACTACTGGATGAAATATTGAGAGGGGTCCAGAGCAATGTTTGAGGCTATGTATAACACAAATGTCTGTTGATCCTCGATTGAAATTTCACATCCATTGTTATCTCCTTTCTTGTTTATCAGGAATATGAGTGTCATATGCACAGTCTGATCATACTGTTCTGATATTCAGAATTTAAGGCTCAGCTTTATGGTGTTTTATTCTGGGAACCTTCATGAGACTAGCAAAAACAGATAATAAACTGACAAAATGGACAGTACCTGTACAAGCACAAAATGAGTTTGATTGTTCATGCTTCTTGGATTGCCCTGGGTACTGAGCCAGAGCTCGGACCTGCAGTTTACAAATCTATGCAAGGCTTTGTTTGTTGTGTGGGTACAAAAAGAGTTTTGCAGCTCCATCTCATGGAGTTGAACAGAACATCTTATTGGAAGTGATAGACAGTTCAGTTTGAATGCCTTACTAATTAATGTGCCTTTTGCACCTAGGATTTTGATTTTCTGTCTCCCCTTTGTCATATTGCAGATATGTTGGATATGGCAGGCATAGGTATGAGCCATTACTGCTCAGTACCTGGATGTGCAGTGTACAAAAGGCCTAAGGCAGCAAGGCAATGCCAGCCCATGTGGTGGCTTTACGAGAGACAGAAAGGTGACAAAGTGGGCAGGATTCCTCTGCAGATCATCAGTGAGCAGAGGCTGAAGCTTCATGCCATCCTAAACTTAGACTGATAAAGAGCCCAGCCTTTTGGTTGTGATGATGCTTCTAGGAAAACTTTTAATCTGTAAGAAACAGGATGGTGGTGGTGAATAGGTACTCTTCCCATACTACTCTCCACAATGTGTGAGTGGAATAATGAGTTACCTCTTTGGAGCTGAAGTATCATACAAGCAAGAAACAAACCAAGGTTTTGGAACTGATTGTAGGAGGATATTCCAGCTGTTTAAATTGCTCTTCTTACCACCCTACTGACTCTTTTCTTGGCAGGCTCCCTGTATGATGACAGAACATCACCTGCAGAAAAACGAGATGATGCTGTACTTCCAGGCCAGGTCTACACATATGTGTGGGATATATCAGAAGAAGTTGGTCCAAGAGAAGCTGACCTTCCTTGTCTTACTTATGCTTACTATTCTCATGAAAACATGGCAATGGATTTTAACTCTGGTCTGATTGGAGCACTGCTGATCTGTAAGAAAGGTAATGAAATGCTCTAAGACTACTATAAGGTAATACATTTTCATTTCTTGACAAAGTTAAAGTTGTGTGATAATGGGGGAAGCGAAATTATTTTCTATTTCACATCTTTGCATGTAATGTAAAACTTAATGTTTTTTAACATCATTCTTTTAGATGTTAAACATGCCAACTTTCATGCAGTTCCATCCTATAATTGTAGGATGTGCAGAAAACATTATTAAATAGATACATTTGCCTGTACTGTTTGCATTTTCAGTTGTTTAACTGCTAAATATATGGCCTCAAATTTCCTGTCTTAGAATAAATATTTTTTTAAAACTTCATTTAAAATGGTTCAGCCATTTCAGAGAATAAGGCAGGAAATAATTGTTTCACCCATACCTTTTAAAGGCTGTCTGATCAAGAGCCTGGAGCACTCTCTCTTCAGTAACAAGAGTTTAAAATTGCAGAGCAGTGTGTCTTTTGCTAGTCATTTGAAAATATGGCTAAATTTGAACAGATTATAAGTCTTAAAATTGCTTTTGTATTCAGTCAGAGACTTTAGATTTTAGCAGTCTGAACCATTGAATTCCATCTCCACTAATAAGAACTGGTGTCTTGGACTTGTAAACAGCTGCTAGTTACATACCACTGGTTTGAGGGACAATTGTAACAACATGCCTTTGTGTAAACTACTTACTTACTGGTCCCTTAAATCCTAAGTTTTTCCAAGTTATGTATGCTTCTTGTGGTGAATGCGCTGTGAGTTACTTAGCTTGATTTAGTTTGAGTCCAAAATTTTGTGTAGACTGTAGACTGCATGGACTTGGACCTCGAAGCTTCCCTGAAAGTAAACAGAACACTGGTTCAGTGTGGGTTGCACAGGGACACTCTCCTCACTGATAGATACCCATTTAATTGCAGAACACACCTACTCATATTACCTCAAAGGAGTGGCATTAGTATTAATTATGTTCCTCCTGCATTTTTTTATGGTTAGTGCTTCTAGTATTATCTAGGACTTGTTATTTTCCTAATTTTCTTGGGTTATCTTTTTCTGAGTTTCTGTGTATTTATGCATTTTATGTCATACTGGTTGAGCTAATCTGGGCCAATACTTTGAAATGCTTTCTTCTCAGGCTTCTCAAAGTCATGCGTTCATGATGTGGGCTTGAGCTGGATACAAATTCACGATAGACTGGTGTGACCACTACTTTGAAGACAATTTGAGCATATGTTTATGGCTAGACAAAGACAACTGGCTCACTGTGCACATTTTTAAGATTTCTGAGCACAGTTTCTTTGACTGGGCGCTGGGTCTGGTAGATGTGCAATATACCTGTGTGTTTGGTCTGCCTGGTGTTGCTCATATGGTGCTGTGTTTTGGATTTGTGGCTAAATAGCATTGATAATACACCCACCCATGTCTGAGCTGTTGCTGACCAGTGCTTGCACTCGTTTTCCTGCTCACACCTCCCCAGATAGTTGGCTGGGGGTGGATGAGAGGTTGGAAGGGGTGCCATCTGGACAGGTGAAACAAATTGGCCAAAGGGATAGCTTCTACCATGAACATCACTCTCCAATAGAAACTAGAGGCAGAGGAACAAGAGGCAGTGTGAGGAGAACGAGGGATGTTGACTTCCACGGTGGCTGTTCTTGAGAGACTGACTGGGCTTCAGTCAGCTTGTGGGAGATCATGAGTGATTTCTTCTGCGTTACTTCTTTTTGTCCCCTCTTTCCTCCACCTTTGAACCATCTTTATTGACCCATGAGTTTTCTCATTTTTGATCTTCCTTCTCTCTCCTGTCCTAATTTGGATGGGGAGGCATTGAAGTGGGTGTTTGGCTGCTGGTTGGGGTCAAGTCCCCACAGTCTGACATACTAAGAGCAGCATAGGCAGTGAAGGTTATAAAAAGTGGACTTTTGAGTTAAAGAACTGCCTGAATGTTCTTTGTGTGACAAGTAGATAAATTCCTCTGTTGATCTGAGGCTTCTTTGTGAAGGTAAGCTTTGTGAAGGTAGTTTCTCATAAATAAAAAGGATTTTATTAAAGATAATTGCTTCCACTGCCTCTTTTCCTAAGTAGAATAATCAACAAATTCCCAAATTTGTAATTCCTGCAGTCCAGAAGGACCGAATTATGTACTGAAAGTACCTAATGGAAGTTTTTGATGTGAGCAATCTACAGAAAGAATCAGTAAAATCACACCAGTTCTGTGTGGCATGTAGAATGAATTCTACTTCTTGATAGAAATTGCACCTCTCTCACAAAATCATCTAGACAGCTTCTTGTAACTGACCCAGTTCAGCAGTGTCTGTTGAAGTCTTGTATGTAAATGTTGTTTGCTGAGTGGTTGGTTTTAAACTTTTTTAATGTGCCAGTGACCTCAGTGTAGTGTTTGAAAAGGTCCTGTTCACCCTGCCAGTGACTCTGCCATCGTTCTGCTCCTTGCCTCACGGTCTAAAAATAGAGGGCAGCACCTGATTGTGAACAGAAGGTGTTTGGCACTCCCGTTCATTAAGGTGATCCCTGCAACACATTGCCAGAAATTGTCTGAACCAATTAATTGCATGATGTTTATCTCCTCTGGAATATTACAGACTTTTGATCTTGTGGTTACCCAAACCAAAAGTACTTTCAGAAATAAAATCACGTTGCAAGCATTCTTAAGGCCTTGTTTTGGTCGGGCTCAGCCAGTACATGCTAACAGGTGAAACAAGCTTATTAAATCTACATTAATGCAACTGCATGGATGTGAAAACTGCTTTATTTCTGCTTCAAATTAAGATCTGTTGTTTCTCCTTCATAGGAAGCCTAAATGAGGATGGGTCACAGAAACTTTTTGACAGGGAATACGTACTTATGTTTGGTGTGTTTGACGAAAACAAGAGTTGGCAAAGATCAGCATCAGTCCAGTACACAATTAATGGCTATACTGGTGGAACATTACCAGGTACTGTTCGGGCTTATGTGAAATGAAACTAACCTCGATGAACACTGAATATTACTTTTGTTTGCTTTTCATGCGCAAGAATAGGAATGTGGAGAAACTAGATACAGCCTTTTTTAGAATATGTCTGTGAGCATCTAAATTTTGGAAGAACTGTGCTGCTAAAAGAAAGTCATGCCAAATCACTGATAGGAATAATATTCCTTCTAAGACTTCTGCTTGAAGAACGGGATTACTAATTAAAAAAAAACTCCAACTTAATAAATTCCTCATTTTTTTAATAATTGATGAGACAGTGATGTGGTTAACTGAACTCTTGGTTCTACTGCATATAGAACATACTGGGTGAAAAACTTCCTGAAAGTGGAAAGTCAGTTATCATTAAATGAGACAATTAAGTGAGAATACTAGGAAGGTGGTAATGAGGCTCTTCTATTGCTATTGGTTTTCCCTTGTTCTCCTGAGGACTAACTTTTATATCTCTCTCCCATCCGTGGAGCAAATACAATAGGCTCTCTTAAGTGGTTGGCTTTTTAAGCAAATACTGGAGAGGGTAGTTACTGTCACTGGATACCACGCCATTCTTTAGCTGAGATCCTTGCTTTGTTCTTCTCCTTCCCTGCCCTCTTCCCCCGCTCACTCTGTAAGTGAGACAGGTCAGCTTTCCAAAAGAAGGCACTGTTTTATCCCTTTTTCACCAGCTCATTGGAAGGCAGTTTGTCACTTGCAGGTAAGATTTCAACACCTGTCTTCCACTGATGTACAGGATTTTGGTATCTGTTCCATTTATAAGCTTCTGAAACTTCCTCTTCTTGCTAACACTGATCACAGTGATATTTTTCATGTTTTCAGTGAAGATTGGCTTCAGACTTAGGATATTTCGGGAACTTGTGTGATTGGCCTGTATTCTGAACCCTACTCTTATGTCTCTTTCAGATTTAGAGGCTTGTGCATATGACAACATTAGCTGGCATTTGATAGGAATGAGTTCCAAGCCAGAAATTTTCTCCATTCATATCAATGGCCAGTCCATGGAGCAAAGACATCGCCGAGTTTCTGCTGTTAACTTGGTGGGAGGAGCCTCAACCACCGTAAACATGACAGTGACTGAGGAAGGAAGGTGGCTCATATCTTCTCTTGTCCAGAAGCACCTGCAAGGCAAGGAAACATCTATTTATTAGGCACCTGTAGAGTTGTCCTTCTCGTCTTTATGTCCAAAATGGCTTCTACTGTTTTGCAATGGTACAGTTAATCTGTTTCAGGTGATTTTTGTCATTTCACTAAGAGAGTGTCAGGGAACAGGGCATTCTGTTGGAAGTGCAGGAAGAACTAAAAGATGTTCTTATCTGCAGCTTTACTGCAATGTGCAGGCCACAGAGCAACAGTGAATCAATACTCTCAGCATCTAAGTCTCTGTGAGCTGCTCAGGTAGGCCCCGTTATAAAATGAGTAAGGAACCACCCATTTCCTGACAAACAGTACTTTCAGCTAAGGGTCCCTCAATCTGATGAAAAGACTTGCTGTTCATCATTTGAAAGTGGTATCTTTCAGCAATGATAAGAATTCTATTTTAAAGAATGAGAAAAATGTCTCTCATAAGAGCTGAAAGATGTATTTTGGGGTAAGTAAAACAGGACAAAATAGCTTTCTATCTGCTCAGCTAGTATTTTCAAAGAGGTCTAGTTGAGTTCTGTATTCTATTTGATTAGTATGGGCTCACAGCCTATGTATAGTCTATGTAGATTCAGCCTTTCCAGGCCTTGGAAAGCTGGCAGTCAACTGAAGGAAGGCTTGCTGGCAGCCTTAGCTGAAGGAATGAGCAACGCAGCTGAAGTGGTGAGAGTTCATCAGAGGGGAAGTCACTGTGGTGCTGTTTCCTCTCCATTAGCTGGAATGCACGGTTACCTCACCGTAAGAGACTGCGGGGACAAAGCGGTGAAGAAGAGCCGTCTCTCCTATAAAGAACGTCTTATGGTCAAAAACTGGGAATATTTCATTGCTGCAGAAGAAGTCACTTGGGATTACGCCCCAAGTATTCCAGACAGCCTTGACAGGTAAAGTCATACTTTGTCAATATAACAGGGAATGTTAACATGAAATCACAGGATAATTCTCATTGGAAAGGACCTTTTGGGATCCAGCGGCAAAGTTGGATCTGGTTGCACCAGACCTTATCCAGTTGTGTTTTTATTGTTTCCAAGTACAGGGACCCCTTGACTTCTCTTGGCACCTTTGCAACATCACAGTGAAAAAGTTTTTCCTTATATCTAATCATTGTTACTCATGTTGCACCCTGTGTCCGTTGTGTCCCATCTCTTCACCATGCAGCTCTGAGAAGCACCTGATGCTGCTTTCTCTATAATATCCAATTTCACAGTTGAAGATAAAGATGCTCTCTTAGCTATGTCTTTGCATGACTGAATAAACCGGGATTTTGCTTCTATACCAAGTGCTCTGGCTCCCTGATCACCAGGATGACCCTTCCTTCACTGGACTCTCAAAGTGTCAGTGACTTTCTCTGCTGAGGAGCACAAAACTGGACACCTTCTTTTGCCTCTCACAGGGAGCCCAAAATAGGAAGATAACTTAGGAATTGTCCAAAGTAGCATACAAGCCTATTTTCTAAAATGCTTTTGAACACCAATTCTGCTGAAATAAACAATCCTTAAGAGGAAGGAAGGGAGGGAATATTTCTGGAGCTTAAGAGTTTTTAAAAGTTCAGTACAATAAAGTGTTTAGGGAACAGGAGAAAGAGAGTTCTCTCTATAAATGACCTTTGCATGGCACCGATGTAGATGCAGTACAAATCATAATAAGTAAGCATATTGGGCTATTTTATTCCACTTAAGATAATTAAAAGGAATACTCTAACATACACTATGTCATAGTGCTACCAGTGCACTCTAGGGTTAAACTTGCAATCTTTCAATTCCCTGGTGCTACTTGTGCCTTTACAAGCTGATATTCATAAGAACCTTTAAGGATTTAAGTAGAACAAAACAAATTCTTTAATCTGTAAGGATTAAAGTTTCATATACTTCCTTAGAAAAACAGTGTTTACATAACTCCTCCTCCTTTGGCATGATTTGCTTCCCTTATTTGCTCTTGGACTTTGTGGAGCAAACTTTTATATCTTTCCTGCTAGTCACACTACCTTACTTAACTGCCTCAGTGCTCAGATTTTTCCTCCTTTGTTCAAAACTGCAGAATTTATCCCTGCTCAGTTAACTTTCTTGAAGTGCAGGTGACAACAAACATGTTACTCTGTGTAAATTCCCAATATTTATCCTAGTTTTGCTCTCAGCATTAACAATGTTAATGTTTGAAACCACTACTTACTGTATGGTACCTGACTGGGATAAAGATTGTGTTATTATTTCTCCTGGAGTCTTTGCTACTGTAAGCAAATTGTTTATTTTTTCTATGCTCAACTATGCCTTTGTAAAAGGAGAACAGTGATTTCTTCTGTCTTTCCTTGAAAATGTACCTGCTGCTTCAGTTTGTTTCTTTCTTGCGTGTACACTGTTAAATTAAATGTAAACTCTGATACTAATTGGTCATATGTAATACCAAAGCACAAGTAATAGTCTGAGATTCTTCTTACCTAATTTAGGTTAAAATTCAGGATGAAAAGCATTAGGTTAGTTTAGGGCTTGGATTTTTTTCAAGCAATGAGGTTTCTACCAGTTGCTTGAATACTAATTTTGTATTTTAACAGATGTCACTCTTCAAGTTTTGCTGATCATTTGTCTTTTCCTTTATTTTTAAGACACTATAAAGCACAACACTTGGACAACTTCTCAAATCTCATAGGTAAAAGGTATAAAAAGGCTATTTTTAGGCAATATACTGATGCCAGCTTCACTAAACGTCTGGAAAATCTTCGTCCCAAGGAAACTGGAATCTTGGGCCCTATTATCAGAGCTCAACTCAATGATAAAGTCAAAGTAAGTAACATAAATACAGAGATTATTTATACTATAGCATAATTTTCATTGAGACAGAGATACAAAAGAACTAGTGATTTGTACTGTCTGTCAGAAAATATAGCTAATGTTATAAATATTGGCCCTATTAAAAGTATGATCACAAGTAACATGGTTTAGCTTGCATTTTTCAGTGTTCCCTCTATAATCCTCCATGATTGTGCTTTATTTCACAACGTAAACATGCTTCATTCACACTCTGTAAAATATGTGTTGACACTGGTCCAAAATGGGAAAAAACCTAGACCCAGGTAGGCTTCTGGGGGGATTTGGATGTGAGGTTGAACTTAATGAGCCCCTCATTTCTTATGTTGATTTTTTTATTTGTTTGTTTTAGACACTGGTACTCAGTTTCCATCATTAAATGTTCTTTCATTAAGTTATACTATGAAACTGCAAAACATTTGCATTACAAGCTTGTGTTATGCTGCTGTCACATCCACTTGTCTTTCTGTTGTCACTTAATGATGCGTCACAAAGTTCTGTGACCTTTAATGTCCACTGTGACACTAGATCTGAATTTGAGTTTACTGTTCCTTTTTGTTTCTCTCTCTCTCTTTTTTTCTTAAATCCTGGTTTTATCAAGAATAGCAGGACATTTTGCCTTTTCCTTACATATCTTCTTTGCATCTTGGTATCTGGGACAAGATTTGGTTTAAATTTTGTTTTTTCCTGTATTGAAGGTTCTTAAGAACTTTAGTCAGTAATTTCAGAGATAGTATGTGCCTAGGAGCTGGAAGAGCAAGTGTTCTTTTTAGATCTTTCAGAGCCCAGGTGTAAGCAGCTGAACTTCACTCAGTGGCCTCTACAGAGCCCAGCAGAATGGTACCAGCATCATTTAGTCTGTGGGTTTATATTATCAGACAATATTTAAGGCCTCCTTCTGCCTTTCTGCACTTTCTGGGCTAAACCCAGGCAAACTCTACTGCAGTGGAAACTTTGTTATGGATTCAGACAAGGATTTGTTGAATACTAATTTTTGTTTCATTTGCCTATTAATATAGATTGTATTCAAAAATAAGGCCAGTCGACCCTACAGCATTTATTTCCATGGAGTGACACTTTCAAAGAATGCAGAAGGAGCTGATTATCCTCTGGATCCCACAAGTAAAACATTTGTGAAATATATTTTGCATGTCACTAACTGTTGTGGATGGTTTTGTTGCTTTGAAGGAGGTGCTGTGGCTGGGAATGTGCATGACTGGGAGACCTCAGTTCTGTGCTCTGCCTCTGCTTACCTGTTGTGTTGCCTTATAGAGAAACCAAGGTATTATCTGCAAAGCAGAGACAAATACCCTCTTTTTGTTTTCTTAGTTTTCTGTTCTTGTTTGTGATTTTGGAGAGAAACCAAAGTTCATGCTGAACTTGTTATCTCAAGGCAGCTTTGAATGGCCTAACTGCACCAATGTCATTAGAAGGTGCAGCTTGATATTAAGATCTATCTCTGAGTTTGTATCATTACTGTTCTCATTCTTTGTTTTTCCTTAGGCAATGACACTCAGAGCAGAGGAGTTGCACCAGGGGAGACATACACTTACGAATGGAAAATTGCTAAAACAGACCAACCCACTGCACAGGATGCACAGTGTATTACACGGCTATATCATAGTGCTGTAAATATTGAGAGAGATATAGCCTCTGGACTGATTGGCCCACTTCTGATCTGTAAAAGTGAAGCGCTGACGCAGAAGGGTGTGCAGGTAACTTGTTTGGACAGCTTTTGCTCAAACAATGGTGTTTGGTCTACAGTGAATTCAGTTGTTTCCCTTAGAGAGCTGTTCTGTAGAGAGCAATTAAACCAATAGGATCCTGAAGAAACAGTCCTCTGACTGTCCACTGCAGTAAAGGAATTACATTCTGTGTTTCTTAGCAAGAGTAACATATCAACAAAAGGTCTGCCTGACTTGAAAGTCTATTTCTAGACTTGATAATAAGTTTTCCTCATGCTACTGTATTTTCATACTCTAAAGACATTTAGATCTCACCCAGTCCCTTTCTGTAACAGAGATAACTCACTAGCATCTGACAATCTCAGGCATCAGTGAGTGTAGAACAACCAAAACAGCACGGGAAAGTTCTGGGAGAGTGGTTCTCTTTGCCATTCATTGAAATCCTGCTTGGCAAAGACTTAAGCATCACTTGGGAGAAAAACAAACGTCAAAAGCTTACATTCAGGTCAGGCCAGAAGTCTGGCCCTTTTACAGAGAGCCTAGTCATAAACTGTCTGTGTGTCAGCAGTGCCAGAGCTTGCTCAGTGCTCCACCACAGGTTGGTTGCAGTAGGAGGATTGAGGAGTGGACCCCCTACTACCTTTCCTCGGCCCTTGGATCACGCTTACCAGGGCTCTGGTGAAGCTTATGTTGCTTACATAGAAAGTAAGAAAGATTGTAGGATTGAGTTCTTAACATGTGTCTGCTCATAAAAAGTAACTTTCTGTTGACTGTGTTTCAGAAAAAGGCAGACGAGGAGCAGCAGGCAGTGTTTGCTGTGTTCGATGAAAATAAGAGCTGGTACCTAGAGGATAACATCAAGGAGTACTGCAGCAACCCAGCCAGTGTTAAAAGGGATGATCCCAAGTTCTATAACTCAAACGTAATGCACAGTGAGTGGTTTATCAAGATGAATAATATGAAAGCTTATATGAACCTGAGCACTCAGTGATTGCTTGTTCTCAGAAGAACATGTAACCAGGGAATCCTCTAGAGAGTCAGTGAATTCCTAACCATGCCAGATGGCGTTGTACAAAAATAGGCAATATCATAGAATTGTAAAAGTTGGAAAAGCCCTCCAAGATCATCAAGTCCAACCTTTGACCTAATACCACCGTGCCCACTAAAACATATCGCAAAGTGCCACGTCCACTTGTTTTCTGAACACTTCCAGGGATGGTGACTCCACCACTTCCTGGAGGGCCTGTTCCAATGGTTAACCACCCTTTCAGTGAAGAAATTTTTCCTAATAACCAATCTGAACCTTCTCTGGTTCAACTTGAGGCCATTTCTTCTTGTTTTATTGCTAGCTGCCAGGGAGAAGAGGCCTACCCCCACCTTCCCACTAGGAGCCAGGCTGGCTCTGGACCCTGAAGCAAAGACAGGGCTTAACTAAATTTTGATGCAGCACCCTGCTGTCTTAGAGATACTATTTCCAGAGATGGAATCTCCATCTAGACTACTGTGGTTTCAGCCCTGTGCCAGTCTCTTTCCAGGTTCAAACATGAGTCCGGGTCAGTGGACTGACGTCAAAGAACAGGAGATTTTAAAAGTCTTACTCTGAAAATATTGAGACCACTTTTACTTTGCTTTCCTTTTAGCAATAAATGGCTATGTGTCTGACAGCAGTGAAATCCTTGGGTTTTGCCGAGATACTGTGGTTCAGTGGCACTTCTCCAGTGTTGGCAGTCACGACGAGATTGTATCTGTTCGCCTTTCTGGACACTCTTTTTTGTATCAAAGGAAGTACGAAGATACACTGAACCTTTTCCCAATGAGCGGAGAATCGGTCACAGTGGAAATGGACAATGGCGGTAAGTGCTGGAACTGTACTGCTTGACAGCTCTTCTAAGACATTATTTCATCTCCAGTCTATAAGGACTTACCTAAATAGGAAAGAAAACTTTTCTGATAAACACAGTGCTGGAAAACATTGAATCATCCCCCAGTGTAAGTGATGTGTGTGGAGTTTTGTTGGCTACACAAACTTAGCATAATTGTATGCTATACTGAGGCTCTTCTTTTTGGTTGTCATGTAGTTTGGTTTTTTTCACTTCCCAATTAGTATTGGGGTTAGTAATAAAAATTTTAAAGCAATTCTGAGAATCTTATAGGAAACAATCCAGTATCAGCTCCATTGTATGATTCCTAGGTTTGCCTCATTGTCTATCCTGAGCAGGCTCTAATGGGCTCAGACTGTCAAATTTTGCTAAACATTACTGGCCAGAATAGCTACACCTCACCTTAATTGGTGGTCATTTAGCAGCAGTAAAGTCAGCCTGACTGAACCAGGTCATTGGTCCATCAGATACATCGCAGTGGCTAACTAGGATTAACACCATGCCTTGGAAAGAGGACATCAGAACCCATGTAGTCCACATTTAAGAAATTACCTCCAAAAGGGCAGATTCTTCATCACTGAAGTCTGTGCATTTTTAGTGATTATTCTAAAATCACACCCTATCCTTACCCTACTTAAAATACCATTTAAAAAAATACTTTATGTATTTAAATAACAAATTCTCCATGTTCTTAAAGCTTGTTTTCAGTGATTGCACAGCATCAAGACCTTATAACTTAAAAATGTATGGTGTGTTTAAGTGGTTTTTATTGTTCAAGACTAGGGAGTTATTAAAACTCCGTTAGACTTTATAGAAAACTTCCCCAAAATAAAGTTGTACTTCTGCTTGATTTTGGTATGTGATCTCTTCTTTCTATCTAGGGCATGTTTTCTTTGGTAAGTTTGCTGTTGTTAGAAATCAGGAAAGCTGTGCAGGTCACCTCAAGCTGATAAATACAGGAAGAATTGTAGGTGACCTTTTTAATAAAAAAGACAGTTTCTCAAGGTCTGTTAATTTTGTCTGTTCTGTCACTTCTGCTGGTTCCAAAAGCAAGCTGCACCAAGCAAAGAACTTGATTTGATGTTGTTTAGGGAAAAAGATTTTATTTTCTTCTCTGCAGATCCTAGTTTCAAATAGAGAACTTACCTTCTGACTAGGTTTTGGAGGAATTATTAAAGACCTCAGTTAATCTGAGATGCCTCAGACTGGCAGCTTAATGTTTTGTGTCAGATTGGAAATTCAAATAGTTTTATTGTAATTATACTTATTAAAGTTCACCCATTATTCATTCAAAAGCTTTTAAAGTACTGTGTTTGTCAGATGTTTGTTAACATTGCCTCAGAACATATTTGTTCTGCTCTGAATGTTCTATCTGTGTAGCAATGCATGCGACAGTAAGGACAGGATAAAACTGAAACTTTATCCCAAGAGCTCTCAATCTCAGATCTGGATCTACACATAGGATCCTTTAATTTATTTCTTTCTTTTTCATATCCATCCCTTTCACAGGTTATTTTTGGACTCAGGTTCTAGTTACAGCTTAATCTGTGGAGGACTTTTCCATCTCCTAGGTGTATTTATTTATATGTACTCTTATTTATTTACATTTATTGATTATTTTTCATTTCAGTGAGAGCTCATGAATATCACAGATGAAGATTAGCACTCTGCTATAGCAGGTGCTGTAGAAGCAACTGCAGCAATTTTCCTTGGTCACTTCCATGATAGCCAATGTCCATTCTCATAACACTTTTATTTCAATTGCAGGCACTTGGCTTTTGGCATCCTGGGGCACCCCAGAGATGAGTTATGGCATGCGGCTGAGATTCAGAGATGCCAAATGTGACTATGAGGAGGAAGATGAGCCGTTTGATGTTGTGGATTTAACTCCCATCAAGACTGAAAAAAAGGCTGTTTCCACCTCACCTGAGGAAGATGTGCAAGAAAAAGAAGAAGATGATGAGGAATCAGATTATCAGGATTACCTGGCTTCTTTTTACTCCATCCGGAGCTCAAGAAAGGCAGGAGATGATGAAGAAAAACAAAATCTTACAGCACTAGTCTGGGATCAATATGAAGACACTGATGCCACGAGTTCTGAGGTGGCAGCTGGCTCAGGTCTGACAGCTATAAACAGTAGTGGAACAACAAACAACTCTAAGTCCTTAGAAACTCATATCACTCCTCTTCCCCCAGTCAAGGCCAAAACATTCCAGTCAAATCACACATCAATCACAGCAGAAGAGGATTTATTTTTAGCTACCACTAGTGATGGAGAGGCTGACTTGGTATTTGAGAACAGAAGTCAAAGCAACTATGAAATAGCTCACAGTAACATGTCTGCAGGTGAACGCTTGCTAAGCAATGGGGAAGGCCCAGTGAATGTTGCAGAAGAGCTTCCAACTGGTGGAATGGACAGCAAATTTTTTTCAGAAAAGCATCAAGAGGAAAGCACAGGAGGAGGAAATTACAACATTAACAGGAAAAGGCGAAGCTCACTGGCCATTAAGTTTTACTCTGTCCAAAAGATGAATGCCCTTCTAAATCGTGTACGAAATAAAAATGTCTCATTTTCTGACAAGGCTGGTGCACCTCATTCTGTACATCATACAGAGAACACATCCAGTATAGCCATGGTGGGAACTGGCCAGCTTCCTAATGAATATGATGATGAACTGGAAGAAGAGGAAAAGAAGATGGAAAATGCCATGCATGCAGTTAACTTGACATTTGATTTGGACCTCACAGTAAGAGATGGGTCTAATACATCCAGCCTTTCTGAACCCAGGATATCCAAAGATAGATCAGTAGATGTTTTTTCTTTAGATCATACATTAGGCAGTACAAGCCCTAATTCCAGCCCTGCTGTAGCGAAGAACTTACTAGAAGCATCATTGCCTGGGGCTGGGAAATATTCATCCAAAATGACTAGTGAGGAATGGAATTTGGTGTCTGCAAAGAGGAATCTGGGATTAGAGGCAAATTTAGATAAATCTGTTGGTGGTAAGTTAAATCATCATGGCAGAAATGGTACAGCATCTATAAATAAGGAGAATATGAAGAAGTATCAGGGGCTCTTACATGTAATGGGGGAAAACCAGAAAGGGAGCCACATGCACCCAACTCAGAAAGAAAAGGAGGGAAACAACAGTGCAACTTTGAGTACATCTGGAACCTTCATCAAGATCCGAAGGAAAAAGAAGGAAGATCAGAAAATTACCCACTTGCTGAGCCCAAGGAGTAAAAACCCCCAAAAAGGCCGTGCGTTGTTTCTGGGTGGGACCAACCAGACGGCAGTGCCGTGTTGCACCAGCAGCTCAGGGGCACCCAGTGAGGCCAGCCAGGCAGTGGATCTGAGCAGGGCCAGGCACGGAGAGTCACTGAATTACAGCCTCACCCCGCGGCAGTTCAGGCCGTCCATCACCATCGGGCTTCCCCAAGAAAACGGAGACTACGAATACGTGATGGGAGAATATTACCCCGGCGAAACATCGGGTGGGGAGTACGAGTACCATTATGTGAGCTTTGATGACCCCTACATGACAGACCCCAAGGTGAATATCAACGAGCAGCGTAACCCCAACGGCATCGCTGAACATTACCTGCGCAGCAGAGGCAATGAGAGGAGATACTATATTGCAGCTAAAGAGGTCTGCTGGAACTATGCAGGATATAAAAAAAGGTTTGCCTAAATAATTTGCTTACATTTTGCACACCATCCTGACCCCTACTTGCAGAATGTTGATTCACATTCTGATAAAAGCATCTGTAATATGCCATGTGATTTCCAACATTTCAGCGGCAGAACCATAAAAATTTTCTGTGGCAGATTCAGACCCCACTTGAAATGTCATAGAGATTACTGTAATCAAGAACAACATGACTAAGAACTCTTCTTTTTTTTTTTTCCTTAACCCTCTTTTGTAGACTCATTAGAAACTGTCTTCAATACATCAGTTAAAAAACTCACCCTAAGAGTAGAGGGGACTTGCTCTAAGAGGGAGTCTTGCAGCTAGTTTTGTTATACTTGAATGACCTGTTTTACTTCATCCTTGAGTTCTTTGTACCTATAGTAGAGACAGGACAGAGACCTCATTGTGCAAAGTCTTTCCAGGAATTTAATGGACTAATTGATGTCATATAGGCAGGACGTGCTCATAGGCAGGATGAAATCTGTTTCTAGCACTAGCAAGAAATGCTTCTGGTGTCTCAGTTCTCGGTTGGAAAATGGGATAATAGCACTTTTCAACTTCCCAAGACTGCAGTATTGAAAAGTATATGAAAGCTGCAAAGTGATTAACAACACTGCCTTATACTAAAAGTAAAAACAAAGCTGCATGAATTATTGCATTGTTGTTCCTGCTGTTTAGAGAAACCCTAATGTTGAGGGATTTTCTTACATTTTGACACAAAAGACTGGCCACTGTGCCACAGCAAAGAATATATGTGACTTGAGAGAAACACTGTGCTAAAAATTCACTCTCTTAATTCATATAGGTTAGGATCAGTGCTCACCTTACAAGGCATAGAATTCCTGTCACTTTTCATCAAAAAGCTGAACTAAAACTTGCACAACTTAGGATTTTTATCAAAAGCAGCCAAAACAAGAGCAAGAAAACTTTAATTATGCAAAATTAATCTCCAAACATGTTATTTCTCAAATTGAATTTTCATTTTATTTGATGGAAATAAAAAAAAAACTTTGTCAGTATTCTCCAGGTTCACTCCTGCCTCACCTCAGTCCATATAAATGGCACTTGCAAAAATGGCAGAAATCAGACAGTTTATTTGGGTACTTGCAAAATAAAGAAATTTTTTTGCTTAGACCTCTGTATAGGTCTCTCCAGTGAAATTCATCCTCAGCTGGTGTGAGGTGCACAATTCCTGTGAATTTAGCAGAGCCCATGGCATATACTTTCTCAGTCTGTTGAAGAACTGAAAACCAGCCTTTTTACTACATAATTTAGGTTCAGTTTCTGGGGTTTGCAGAATTGATAATAAAGTAAGGTTTGTAGGGAATTGTAATAGCATTGTAGGGCTTCTATTTAATATCTGAACAATGATTTCGATGTCTAAAATCTTATTTTACCATACCAGCTCTGTGATGCAAAGTGCAGATGTAATCAGATGTAAAATGTGTTTCTGTTGGCTTTCCAGGAAAGATACATCTGTGAGACAGTAGGGTATAGGTGATAGACTCACTACACTGAGCTAAGCTCCAATTCAGATTATTAAGGCTAATGGAAAAAATGGAAAATAGAGCTCAGGTGGGTTTTCAGAGACTAGGAGTTTTTCAGTGATAGTTGGCCAAATCATTGAAGGTTCTCATACAACTGTAGAACTAGAATTGCTTAAACATTGCAAGTCATGATTTTCAGAATCGTCTGACACTTGTTCCATGGAATCACAGAAGGTGGGAAAATGACTTTAAGATCATGGAGTCCAACCTTTAACTCAGCACTGCCAGGTCCACCACTAAGCCATGTCCCTTAGCACCACATTCATGTATCTTCTAAATACTTCCAGGGATGGTGACTCAACCACTTCCCTGGGCAGCCTCTTCCAGGCCTTGACAACCCTTTGGGTAGAGAAATTTTTCCTAATACCCAATCTAAACCTCTTCTGGCATAACCTGAGGCCATTTGAGTGTTTATTCTTTGTATTCACAGAATTCTAAAATGTTCCTGTTGTGTGAGTGCTCAGGTTTCATCACAGCTATTATTTCTGATCCGCTGTGTGGGTTTTTAATTGGGGATTTCCTTTCAGTACAATGATGAATGACAAAACCTGTAAAGATGGCACCAGACGTAAGGTGATTTTCCAAAGCTACACAGACAGTACCTTTACGACTCTTCAGGATGAGGATGAACATACTGAACATCTTGGCATCCTGGGACCAGTTATCCGAGCTGAAGTGGATGATGTTATCCTGGTAAGTCAATGATTTGATTTTGTGTGCAAGATAAGATTCTTACAGTGATCTTGGAGTGTGACAGAATGGATCTAAAAATACCACAAATTTTTAAAAGATGATGAAGGGGAAACAGCTTTCAAAGCTAGAAATTGCACTGTGGACAGGCAAGCACTGTGATGTATTACTTTGAAACGCATCCTTTTTCTCTCCTGTCCACAGTAAATTAAATTCTGGTTTTCTTTTTTATGTTCCTCAACATTAAATACTGGCCTATCAGTCTAATGTAAAATGAGATTTAGATTTAATGTTAATGAAAAATGAGTTTTCTAAACTCAGAAATTAGTAAATTTGTGTTCAAGGTTAACATACACTTTTTGGAAAAACATAAAATTTCCTCTAAAAACTTTTTCTGTAAATGGGCTGGGTAGTTCTGATACAATGAACAAAGATGGAGAGGAACCGTATCCCTGGTGATACCATGCTATTTGCATTAGGAAGCACATTGCTGTAAAATTTCCCTTCTCTCATCCCTCTTCATCCATCTTCCAACACTCAGGGATGGGCTTAGGTAGGGAGAGTAGATCTCTCTGCTTTCTGCTTATTTCAGTAAGAGTGGTGTGCAACAAGCACAGTAAGAGAAGAAAAAGGCTTTTATAGTTTGGGAGTGTCATTCTCTAAGGAGAGGTAAATATGAAATCTCCCTATCCTGGTGTTTCTCTGAGATGCGTGTGAAGCACTGATTTCAGCGAGAACAATATGTACAGAGGTCTGGAGTTACTGTTTTGTGCCCTTCTCTAGTAAGTCTGCAGCAAAGCATAAGAGGTGGAAACTCCCCATTTCCTTGCTTGCCAATAACTAAGTTCCAGGCACGAGGAGCAGCAGTAAAAATCCTGGAAGCCTAGACTTGTTGGAAGACAGGGAGCTAGACTTGTGCTTTCTGATTTTTCACCTGCACCAAAGGCGGTGATTCTGCATGGAATTGTCAAAAGCTATCCCTGCTGGCTTTTCCATGTACAGCGTAGCCTGTAATCTTTGATCATGTTTTGAGGTCGTGGGAATGTATTGTGTGGAGACTTTGGTTTAGGCCTGAATTTGCTGAACAGAATCTTTTTTTTTTTTTTTTTTAGGTTCATTTTAAGAATCTGGCATCCAGACCATATTCCCTCCATGCCCATGGAGTCTTCTATGAAAAGTCCTCTGAGGGAAGCATTTATGATGATGAATCTACTGCTTGGTTTAAGGAAGATGATGAAGTTCAGCCAAACAGCAGCTATATATATGTATGGTATGCAAACAGGCGCTCGGGGCCTGTGCAGTCAGGAGCAGCGTGTCGGTCCTGGATCTACTACTCTGATTTAAACCTGGTAAGGAGATGAAAATAGAAGTGGTGTTGTTGACAGAATTTCTAGGAATTGTTCTGCGTGATGTTGTCTTAGATTTCACCAGAATATATATTGGATCATAGAAACATTTATATTGGAAGGTATCACTAGAGATCATCTAGTTCACCACTGCAACTCAAGCAGGATTGGCTGGATTGGGTTGTGCAGAGCCGTGTCCAGTTTGGTGTGGAATATCTCCAAGTGATGTTATTGTATGGCTGTAGAAATGCAAGCTGCAGAACACAGTTTTGGATAGCTGTCCTCTTTTTTGGGCTCGATGTTCCCATCTGACGTTTAATCTGCTGCACTCAGTTAAAGCAGGACATAAGCTATGGAAGAATTCGAATTGGTCAACTCAGGTAGACTGAGCAGGAGACAGTAAGGACAGAAGGCAACAGCAATTCTGGCACCTGCTGTAGATTTTTAGGACCTGATGCATTCCTGCAGAATGCCATGGGGGTTTTTTACATCTTTTGGGAAATTCACTGTTACATCTAATATGAGTTTATTACCTTCTAGGAGAAAGACATTCACTCTGGTTTGATTGGGCCAATACTGATCTGCCAAAAAGGAGTCTTCAGCAAATCAAACAGCAGCAGAACATCTACGCGAGACTTCTTCTTGCTTTTTATGGTCTTTGATGAAGAGAAAAGCTGGTACTTCGACAAACATTCTGGGAGGCCTTGTAATGAGAAGACCCAAGAAATGCAGCAGTGCCACAGATTCTATGGTACTTATTTCATTTTGCCAACTATTCAGTTTGCTGGGGTAGAGGGAGAGATGTTGGGGGAGATATCTCAGCTCACAATCCTTTTCTACATGCATAAATCCTACATGTTAATTATGTGAATTTTTTTTTGTTATCCATTGTACCCATAATAGTCATGATTTTATATGTAAAAATTAGCAATGTCTTCAAATTTGCTATTAGAATGAAGAAAGGACATATTAGACTGAAACTTCCAACAGAAAACTTCTCTCCTGCACCCACATACATATTACCCTCATATTAAAATAAAAAAAGAAACAAAACCTCCTCCTCTTTTCAGTAAGAAGTTAATGCCCTGACAACTTGCAAGAAATTTATAAATATTTTAATAATTTGGCAAATCAGCTAGTTCTGTTGAGGAATTTGAAGCCCTTCATATATCCCTCTGTGGATATAGAGATTTTAGTCCTGTAGAGTTAAATAAGTGGCTGACTGTTCAAAGGTAACCCTTTTTTCTCTTTGACAGTCCGTAATGGAACTCTGTGTTTCTGTCTTTGAAAAGCTAATGCTTGTGTGCTGTGAGTGATTGTGTTTGAGAAGGACATGTTGAGACATGGAATCTGCCTTTTGAAAATGTGGTCTGTAAAATGAGTTATTAATCAGAGGTGTCAGTCGTGACTGCACAACTCTGGAAATGGAAGCTACAGCTTGTGTTTTAGATAGCTGTCCTTTCTTTTGGGCCTGACATTCCCATCTTACATTTAAATCTCTTTGTTCTCCTGGCTGCCATGTGTTGCTAGCATGCTGTGCTTAAATCCTCTGGTGAGATCCCTGGATTTTTTGAGTTGATGTACATAGACTGTAAAGTGTGTTGCACTTCGAATTGGGAAAAAAAAAGTGCTGTTTTTCCCAAATGCATTTTTTCATTTAATATTTTACTAATTTTAATAATTTCATTCTAGCACTTCGACACCTGTTTTGTGAGCAGTTTTTCTTACTACCAATTTTTTTTTCAGCCATTAATGGGATTGCCTACAATTTGCAAGGCTTGAGGATATATGAAGGTGAAACCGTCCGATGGCATTTGCTGAATATGGGTGGGCCAAAAGACATTCATGTTGTTCATTTTCATGGACAGACCTTCATAGAACAAGGAGAGCCAGAGCACCAGCTTGGTACATACACACTCCTTCCAGGTAAGCATCCGAGAACAGTAAGTTCCAAGGGGTGGCCACTGCAGTCTGTCATCATCATACCAATGTAAAGGTTTCCATATGGTGACAGTTTGGGTTTTTTAATGTCAGGTTAAGTGTGATACAGAACAGAAAGTACAAATGTGAGCCCTGGGAGAATTCTTATGTCCAGGGAGAAAGGAAATAGGCTAAAAGTACTCATTAGACTACAGAGTTACTCCTTTGGCCCATCACTGTCAGCAGTGCCAGGGTGCCGTAACAGCACCTATTGTCAGCTACTAGAGTTTAAGAAAAAAAAAAGACAACAAGGACATCAAAACAGTGGGATTGGCTTGGAATAATAGGAGTTTGTTTTAGTTAATATTAGGTAGTTTATTCACTAGTTTGTTTCATTTTTTTTAAGATAGTGCTTTTCACTATGAAATCTATATATTTTTGTTTAAATGGGAAAGAGAATTATCATGTCTCCTACTGCAGAATATAGTAGGAATATAAGAAAAGCAGTGAAGGCATGTTCTGTGCTTTCTAAAAAATGCAGCAAGCATCTGAAAGCATATCTGCTTCTTGCTTAATCTTTGGCACTCCTGGGGCATGCAGAAAGGAAGGAGAGGGCCCATACATCTGATTTTTCCCACTTCTACTTTTGGCTTCTTTGCATCCATCCTTTACATTACTTGAACAACACACTGGCACAGTAGGAAGAAGAATCATAACCGTCACCACAGAATTAACATCCGTGCATTATGTAATAAACTTAATAGCACTGTTCATTACACAGTTCAGTACTGTAGTTAATGTGCAGATATCTGTTGTTACAGTCACGCATCCAAGGTTTTGTACTTTGCCCCATCAGCAAAGGTTGGGTTTGATCTGGCCACTTAATTCCAATCTCAATCTCCAGCTAGAACTTGCTTGCTAAGAAAAAAAAGATCGTTGAGATGGTGGAAGTTACTGCTCTCACTGCAATGTGTATTTAAATTTTCTGGATTAGGTCATAGGATGGTCTTTGGTTTAACATTCAGCCTCTCTGACATCAACCTTGTAATGCCAATGTTTCTGATATATATCTCCTCCTTTTTTCAAGGCTCATTTAGAACAATTGAAATGAAACCACAGAGACCTGGCTGGTGGCTTTTAGACACTGAAGTGGGGGAATACCAGCGAGCAGGAATGCAGACATCCTATTTGGTTATAGAGAAAGGTACTGAACTAAAGTGCTTTTTGGCTGCGGGAGTCAAGCTGTGAAGTCTTCCCTACCCCTTCAGGATCACAAAAATTTGGGAGATTATCTGCATTCAAGGAAAGTGGTGGAGCGGTTACTGTAAATTTACTCTAAAAGAAAAAAATTTTAGTTTCTAGCAATACCAGCTTTGAACTATTTAGCATACAACCTTTATTTCTTTAGCATACTAGCTTTGAATTTGAAGTTTCCATACAGTAACCAGTGGATTAATCTGTAGAGAGAAATTGCAGAGATTAATTTAAACTTCTCTGGGAAGAGAGTGGTGTTACAGAATTTCTAGGAATTGTTCTGAGTGATGTTGTCTTAGATTTCACCAGAATATATATTGGAATATCCCTCATTTTCTTTAACAACAAACTTACTGTGCTCTCTTTAGAGTGCAGGATTCCATTGGGTCTGTCAAGTGGAGTTATACTCGATTCACAAATCAATGCTTCACATCACCTGGGTGAGTTAATCCTTGAAGAGGTCCTTGCATGCTCCTGAATACCCTCAGCAGTGTTGCAGTTCCGTATTCCTTTGGCATCTCATGATGTGTCTCTCAAGATCAGTTCAGCAGTGAATCATCTGTCAGGCTAAAAATCTCTCCAATGCTGCAAGCAGAGACTAGGAGCTGTATTAGGTAGCCATCATCATTGTATTTTAAGTGTCACAGGTCTGCTGCCAGTATAACAAGCTTGAGAGTCAGGGAGTGCTCTCGGTGGTCTGCTGGATGACCAGGAACAAATCCAGCATTATCTCTGTCCCTTGGGTTCCCTGCTTGAAGATGACCACCAGCCGTTCAAAAAGCTTTTGAGACTTGCATGTGGTATGAGATGTGAGAGGACCAAATATATCTGTTATGAAATATGTGGGAACCCTGGCACCCAGAGCAGTTACAGAGACTTGAATTTATCAAGTTTTTTTGTGGTATAAAACAGGGATCATTAGGTAGAGAATTTTGTTAGAATTTCACATGGACAATTTCCAATCAGGGTGTACAGGTTACACATGCAGGAATGCACATCCTTTCCCTTAATATAAAAAATAAATTATTTATTTTGTAAGCTTAATTTTCTCTGGATTTGATTTTCTTTGTTTTCTGACAAAGTGTTTTGAAGATTTGAAAGCTGTTTTGTCCTGTACATTCTAAACCAGTTGTTAACGTGGAAACCTTGTTATGCAGAGGGGAGCTCTCTTCCATGAATGTAGAGTACATTTTTTGTCTGATCCTGCTGGGGGCCAAAACTTGTTTAGCAAAATCTAGACTCTGGTTCAAATTAGCAGACAGTGTATTACACAAAAGGCTGTTATTTCTGTCATTCTGTCAACTATAAAGCTTTGCAGGCTAGCTGACTTTCAGTTGCTGACCATGTCCAAATTATCCTAGATTATGGTTTTAGAGCCTCTTGTTTGTGGGGGTTTTTTTCCATTTTTTTATCCTTTGGGTGGGGGGGAAGGAAATTAAGTACTCAAGGCTAATTACAGCCTCCATTTTTTTTTCAATGCCTCCCTTAAAATTCTTGCTTTATTCATATCTTCTGTCTAGACTATTGGGAACCTAAGTTAGCCCGATTAAACAATTCTGGAACATACAATGCTTGGAGTACTACAATGAAGGAAGAAGTCCCTTGGATCCAGGTATGGTACAACATGTGCTTGACCATCACTGAGTTATGATTTTCCTACAGCTTGTTTTAGAAGATCAAGCTGCTCTTGGTACTGAGAAGACTTCTGGGGAGAAGTGAAAAGTTGTAGCAAGTTTGGTAATGCCATAAACTCTTCCTCTGCCCCATAAACTCTTCCTCTGCCCCATAAACTCTTCCTCTGCCCTGGGTAACCCAGTCTCTACTGCTGTTGAGGCCCATTGGCTGGACGGTTACCCTCACAATTTAGATTGTAACCACTTTGTAGGCAAATAGAGTTGTTCTTTCTACTACTTTTCTTTGACTTTGTCTACCTAACAGTACATAATTATATGTATGTGTTTGTTGAGTGATCATTTAAAGTGTCATATCCTGAAGCACTGCTTCAGATAGTTTTTTGGTTGGTTTGTATGCTGCTATGTTCACCTTGACACAGCACAGTTGGCTTCACAGGGAAACTTAAGCTTATAATTTTGACTTCAAGCACTATATTATTCAATCACCTCACTTCTGAGTTTTACTTCCATCCCAGTGACTTTTGCACCCCATAGCCAGTTTGCACCCAGGTTTAGGGAGGATGGTTGATTTCTTATGAATATCATTAAAATTGGTTGTAAGACAAGAAAGACTCAAGTTCAGCAGGTGGCTGACATACTGGCAAGTTAGTGCAAGTGAAGTAGGGGAGAAGGTTGGAAGATCTGATGTGGCACTGGAAAATAACATTGGCAGGAGAAAGAATTTAAGAGGGGGCCATGGTAGTGAGAAGCTTAGGTTACTGCAGTGAAGCATGCAGGGGTATGGAGGGCATGTCCCAAAGAATGTGTCACTGCTGACAGGAACATCTTGCTGATCTGTTTTTGTGCTAAGTGCTTAGGTATGATATCAGCAGGAATAGTGGCTTTTCAGCACTTCAGAATATGCCTTTTTGTAGCCTAGGTATTCAAAATTAGAGGTGGCTTATAAAAGTGTGAGCCTTTAATTTCTCTGTACTCCTTTTGCCAATCTGTAAAATGGGGTGGAGGGAGTTCTGCCTTCCACAGACACAGATAGTTCTGAGGTGACTTTGTGGTCAGTGCAGAATCCTGTAAAATGGCCTCTGAAATTAAAATACACAGAAATACACAAATAAAATGAGAGTGAGAGAGCATTAATTTGGACTCTGGCCTCTGTTATTTCTTTTGAGAGTGTTAGTGTTGGGGGTGTTAAAATGCAGGGCTGAAAGCTATTGTGTAAATACCAAAGAGTGATATTGGATCTTGATGTGGTTATTGACTTTATAAACACTGTTTACTGTTCCTAGGTGGACTTTCAAAGACAAGTTCTGTTAACTGGGATACAGACACAGGGAGCCAAGCAGTTTTTAAAGTCCTTGTACATCCAGAAGTATTTTCTTCTTTACAGCAAAGACAAACGGACGTGGAACACCTTCAAAGGAGACAGCTCACCAACACGAAAGGTCTGTCTGTGCCCTGGGGCTTGCAACAACCTGGGCAGCATCACTGAGTGATGCAGTGAGATGGCAGTTCTGTTTAATGTTTAGAGAGAGTGGAAAAAATTATGGCCTTCAGAAACTTAATAGTACAACTTGAAGGCCCAAAGGGCATTTACCAAGCTAATAAAATTCAGATCAGAAGACAAATCATAAGGTGAGGAACTGCCTAGACTGGGAGTTCGATTGGCCTTATGACCTTGATTGTGTAGAGTCTGGCTTTCTCACAGGCATCTCTCCCTACTATTACTTCCTAAGCCTACTTTTTTGAAGCAAGTGGGAAGCTGAACTAAAAATCAGATACCTCATTTGGGATTAGATTCTGCTTCTCATCCCTCCCTCTCAGCTGTTCCAACAGTTGAATATTGAACTGTCTGAATTGCCTGCAGAAGGCCTGTGGGATGAATGTGGTTGTACCCTGAAAGAGGTTCATCTTATGCCCACCTGCTCCAGCTCTGCTTATTACAGCACCCTTCAGTTTACCCTGAGGTTTCTATGGTACAACTCCCAATTTGAAAACCTGTTGTCTTTTATTTCTTTTGCCTCTTTGCTCATGTTTTCTTACAGAAATGGGCTGCTTGCTTAAACTGAGGCCCTCAGATGCTTCCAAATAGCAGGGACCATGAGATATTTCAAGTGGCCCTGAAGCATGGAGAGTGCCGTCACTGTGGATAGGGCTAAGGGCATAGAAAAGACTACATTTGTAACAGAGCAGCAGGCTCATGCAGCTCAGCATCCAGGCTCATGTTTGCATTAAATTAACTATATGTGGATTTTTCTTTTTTTTTGTTAACAGATTTTTGAAGGTAATTCTGATGCCTATGAGATAAAAGAGAACATCATTGATCCCCCTATTATTGCTAGATACCTCAGACTCTACCCCACTGAGGCCTACAACAGGCCTACTCTTCGCATGGAGCTTCTGGGCTGTGAAGTAGATGGTAAGAATTGGTCAAGTGCTGATGCTTCCATTCTGACAAATTTTTTACCTAATACTTTTAATGAAGCTAAAACTGTGGGCCTTCTCCGTTCCGACATTGTTACTTAGGCTGTGGCTACTTGGATGGACTGGAGATGACATGGTGCTTCTCTTAACAGGTTGCTCTTTGCCACTTGGAATGGAAAGTGGAGAGATCAAGAATACCCAGATAACAGCCTCATCTACTAAGACATCCTGGTTTAACAAATGGGATGCTTCACTTGCTCGTCTCAATCAGAAAGGAAAGATGAACGCCTGGCGAGCCAAGGTAACAAGTGAAAAACAGGGGTGGCATCAAGGACAGCTAGTTAATAAATTTGTGCTGCCTGTGTGATCACTGCACTTCCTGCACACTCTATCCAGTGCCGAGCGTGATAGGGTCAGTTCACAACCATCCTTTGGGAAGAACACCGCTCAACTCTTCCAGTAGAAAACTTGTTGAACTTCTGGCAACAGCAGTGAAATCATACTTTGAGAGATGGGTGGTGTCCTCTGGGCTGCAAGCTGCAGAACTTCCCTGCAGAAGTAGCCTGCTTAATTTCAGGACAGGAGTGCAACTTTAATATTTGTCTCAAAGGGGTTAAAGAAACCTGTTCTGGGTTGGCTTATAGGCAGTGCAGCCTAGTGGATCTGGGGGTGGGTGACCTTCAGCAAGGCATGTGAGCTTCTGTGTCTTCAAAATGGAGCTGCATTTCTTCAAAAAGCACCTTGAGATTTGCTGTAAGGTGCTGTTTTGTATAAGCATTTGGTATTAGTATTATCTTTTAGTACTGGAGGTAAATCTGTGTTATGTTTCATTTTGTGTTGGAAATTAAAGTGTAAATCTGAAGGCTCCAAATACACAGTGATGACGTTAATTATATGGGTCACTGGGAATGCTTGTGACTTGCCTCAGCTTTACCCTTTTGCACTTGTTTGATAGTTTGGTGTGTTCTGGTGCAGTTTTAACCACCTTTAAACAGGATTTTTCACTTGAGCAAATACAGACATAGATATGTTTGCTAATACACGAACTTTTTTATCACTTGTAGCTGAACAACAACCAACAGTGGCTGCAAATTGATCTCCTCACAGTTAAGAAGATAACTGCTATTGCTACGCAGGGGGTCACGTCCATGTCGGCTGAGAACTTTGTGAAAACCTATGTGCTCCTCTACAGCAACGACGGCTCGGAGTGGAAATCCTACACAGAGGGTGCAAGCTCAGCGCCAAAGGTGTCATTGTCTGCTCTGGCATTTGTATTGTTGCTTGGATTTAGATGCTGGACACAGTCAAGGCTCAAAGGCAGAGTGCCCAGCCAAACTGATATTCTCACAGGACTTTAAAATGCTAGCGAGCTGGCGTTAGTACAGATAATGTCACAGTATCCACCTGATTTTAGTCATCATAATTAATAACAGTAAAAGGAAATAATGCCATATCTGTAGAGAATGCAGTCAACGTTGTGATAAAAGGAGCTGACACTGTTTGTAAAGGATGACATTTAATCTGAATTCACAAGGACGTTTAATTTGAATGAACAATGGATTCCCCAGGGCTTCTTTTCAGTTTTTTTATTTCTGTCCTGATTTTATAAGTGAAATTAATGTTAGTGAGCAGTATTGCTATAACAGAGCTGGGGAACTTCAGGTACCCACAGAGCAGACACAGTACTTTGTATTTTTTCCCATATTACCTTACACCAACCTAACCCACAATGGTTGTTGGCAGAGGTAAAATAAGGGATGTTTGGTTTTTTGGTCCATTAGAAATTAGAATAGCAAATTTTGTGGTGTGGATGGAAAGAGAGACTGTTTAATTAATTCAGACTCAAATATTGCTGGCCTGAACTACTTTTAACCCAGCACATTAGGAAGGGACTTGATGTGGTCTTGTTTAAAACCAGAAATGATCCAGTCCATCTACCCTGGGTGGCTAACGCAACAGTTTGGAACTGGTTTAAAGAGAAAATGCAGGGGTTTTTTTCAAGTGCCACGTTTTAACTGCATGTTTGTGTATTTGCAGGTGTTCTTGGGGAATGAAAACAGCAACGGGCATGTCAAGCATTTTTTTAACCCACCCATCCTGTCCAGGTTCATCCGCATTGTTCCAAGAACATGGTATCGTGGGATTGCCCTTCGGGTAGAACTCTATGGCTGTGATTTTGGTGGGGGTCTGGCTGTGAAAAGGACTGATGAGTCTGGGAGCTCTTAACCTTCCAGCGGTCATCATGCAGAACAACATGTTTTTAAAAACCCCTTAAAACAGTCATGCTTAGTAGCTTGGATGTGTGCTTCATCAAAGGAACCTAATTTGCCGGCAGGATTGAGAGATTTCCCTGGCAGGTGTTTCATTCCTACAAATACAAACTTTAGAAAACAGCTTCTTTTCCCTGGGAAGAAACAGTAGTCCCTTCTGATTAGTATTATCACTTCTTCATTATAACCAGTACTCTGTCTTACTTTTTGCTTAATTTTAAGGTCTAAATCCCTAGGAATGGAGACTCTGGCCTTGATCCAGAGCCATGACTATCTCCATTTTGTAATGCTTTTGCAGCACAGAAGAGGAATAGAAAGCTATAACAGGTGGATGTTCTCCATAAATAGGGCTGAGAGGGAAAACCAATGCTAATTTGGAGCTGTGGTGCTGCATTCCAGCAGTGCCTTGGTGAGAAGTGATTGTAGGTGTGGCCTCACTTCCACATCTTTCATCTACACTGTGGCAAAGTGGAACATGTCTGAGCACTGGGGTTTGTGCAGCCCCTTCTCAGAGGAAGTGCTCACGTTGTTGGTTTGGTTCTTGCATACCCAGCACACCTGAAATGCTCTGGATTTCACATAATTCATCTTCAGTGCCCTGTCAAGGGGAAAGGGAGTCACTGTTTTCACCTCAGAAGTGAGAAGGGAAGTGATTTAACCTGGCAGATTATGGAACAGCAATGATAGAACCAAAATGAGGATTCAGAACTCTGGATACTCAATGCCATATACGCTTTCAGACTGTGGGGATGGAGAGCTGCCTTGATCAGGAAGGCTTTGAGAAGTGTGGCTGTTCAGAGACAGCACAACCTGGGGGTGGCAGAGGAGGATTAGATGAAACTGGGTAATAGACACATCTGCATCTTCTCTTAAAATTTAACAGTGTTTTTGCTAATGGAAATACTCTTGTGCATTGAGTTTACATGGATTTTTCCCAGGGTCACTACATCTGAAAATAGATACATGGTCCATGAACTCATTATTCCAGCAGAATTTTAGCTAAACTTTCATTAGTGTTCTGGGGTTCTGTCCTGTAAATTGTTTGGTTGCAGCACTTCACTTACCACACTAGGTACCATTCAGCAGGGTGGATTTTTCAAAGGAGTTTGTCTTCGAACCTTGAATGGTGTTAGCCAAGTTATTTCAATAGTTTTTTGATACTTTGTCTTATAGAACATGCATTTTAAAGAGAAGGTATAGAACAGGAGTGAAAAAAGTGTAAAAATGAAACAAATATTTTCTTTTTCTTTTTTTTTTTTCTTTTTTACTATGTCACAAACTGTTGTAATTTTCCACTGGAAAATAAAGTTAATATTGTAGCATGAAAAGCATCAACATTTTATTTTGTATATTTGCCTCTATAGTAGTAGGTCTTTAATAGTGAAATTTTGCATCAGGAAAGTAAAAATTTCAGTTTGATGGAAACTTTCAGTGCTAATTAGAATTCATTTCAAATGGTGAAACAATATGAATAATTGCTTCATCTTTAAAGATGGGTTTCTTAGTATTTTTTATTGCTGCTTTTTTTTGTTTAGCACAGCCATGAAACTGCAACACAAGACATATTCACTAAAAAAAAAAAGACAAAAATATAAACTTTGGAATGGGGTTTTACCCTGGAAAGCAGTTTATAAATGCTTGCTAACTTCAGCAGAACCCAGTTTTTATGTGATAACTGTGAAAGCATTTATGTTTAAGATGGCCACGATCTTTAATGTTCTAAATAAGTAATTAGTTCTCTCTATATATATTTGTATATATACACATATATGATTCTGTATAAAGTTACACAAATGCAAAACTGATTGCAGGAGCATGACTCAATACTTGCACCAATTTTACAAGTTGAAGATTCTACTTCTCTTACTAATGGACAGTACTTTGGTTAGCTGGGGTCAGCTGTCCTGGTTGTATCTCCTCCCCAGCCTCTTGTCCGTGCCCAGCCTACTCAGTGGCAGGGCAGAGTTGGGAAAAGCCAAGGCCTTGATGCTGTGCAAACACTGTTCAGTACCAGCTAAAACACTCCTGTGTTGTTAACACCGTCCTAGTCACAAATCTAAACTGCAGCACCCTCGGGGTAGCTACGATGAGAACCGACCCCCTTCCGTTGGTGTTCCAGCCTGTCCAGTACCGCAGTGAGGTCCAGACCCTGTGCCAGCCCAGACGTGGCCATTGCAGATAACAAAATGTTCCCTTGCACAGCAGAGTACGATGATAAGTGCTACAATAAATAGCAAAAGTCCAAACCAGTCACTAACATGTGCCAGACTCTAGGGTACAGTAAGGCAAACGAGCACAAACCCCTGCCAGTTAACAGCTTAGCAGCTGTGAATTCTACCTAGCCCACTCTGATCAGGGGTGTCATCCCAAAACCCCTTGTCCCACACTGGACACTGAGAAGGACTGCAGTGTGTTGGCCCCAGCTGGCAGCTAAGTCCCCGCTCAGTCACTTGGTGGCTTTCCCCTGGCAGGCTGGGGGAAAGGGTTGGAAGGGCAAAAGGAAGGAAACTTGCGGGTTGATATCAAGGCAGTTTAATAAGCAAATCAAAGCTGCATGTGCACACAAAGAATAAGGAATTCATTGGGCCACTTCCCATCACCAGGCACGTGTTCAGCAGCTTCCTGACAAGCAGGGCCTCCACACACCTGACAGTTGCTTGGGGACATAAACACCATCACTCTGAACTTCCCCCTTTGTCCTTCTTTCCCCCAGCATTTCTTGCAGAGCACAGTGTCACACGGTCTGGGATATTATCCCCCTAGGTCAGCTGTCCCAGCTGTGTCCTCTCCCAGCTCTTGTGCAGCCCCAGCCTACTCACTGGTGGGGCAGGGTGGGGGAAAGGCCTTGGCACTGAACAAACATTGTTCAGTACCAGCTAAAACAACCCGTGTTCTCAGTGCTGGTTTAGTCCAAAAACCAAAGCACAGCACTATACGGGCTTCTATGAAGAAAATTAACTCTCTCCTAGCCAAACCACATACACAAAAGTATTTCAATTTTATGAAAGAGCCAGCTTAGATTGAATCTGCCAGGGCTTATGAAAATCTGTAGTTAAAACAGTCAGTCTTGCACAACTTTTTACACACTGTGGAATGAAATTCTGTGTATGTTGAGATTATTTCCAAAGTACACAAGGAGAGCAAGAATTCCTGCAGTTTTCTCAAAGGCTAAAGCTGCATGTGACAGCATGAAGGTTAGCAAACATAAGCTCTTTTGGACCGAGGGAGAAATGTGGTGCCAAAGTTCAGTATAATATGGCCAATAATTTCTTCACAAATCTGGACAGATGCCTTCACATTGGCCATTTGATCCCAAGGTCCAAAGTTAACTGCTTTTAGCCTCAAACAGCATTACAATGGAGTTGCTGCCCTCTAATGCTCATTTCCAGCTTCCAGGAGGCTGCAGAGTGCCCAAAGCTGACCACCTGCAGGTGACAATAGCACATAGATGGCTTGAAGCCTTGTGCTTTACTCGCTAGGTGCAACAAGTGTTTTCATTTGCTTTCCAGAGGTGGTGGCTGTACTCCTTCACACAGACACTGTGAAATTGGTTGTGTCTGCACTTGGATTGCAGAGGAGTTGGAAGGACATGTAAAGACAGCTGAGCAGCTCTGAAGTAGTTACTGAGAGCAGCACCACAGTATTTTCTTCAGACCCTGATGCATTTGTCCGGTATCCAGACAGGTTTGTACAGAGTGCCTTGTAAGGTGTAAAGCTGATGCAGGCGGCCTCACGTGAATGGGTAAGCACACCTCTTCCTTTTGGAGGAGATGTAACCTCCACTTTTGCCAGTTTTTCTGCTGGTGGTTCTGAATGTAACACCTGCACTGCAGGGGTACCTAGACTGACACTGAGCCAGCTCACCTGCGCCAAGGTTCTCGGGAGTCTGCAAACTGCATGGCTCCCTCCACACCACTGGCATAGCAAAGCATCGTGGAGACATAAAGCTGCATACTACCCATGGATTAAAGCCAATGGAGATCATGTTTCTGTGTTCACTCTCTCAGAAACATCCTGAACTGTGCATCAGTGCAGATGCAAAGGTGAATCTGGGCTTTGGGGCACTTCCCATGTTAGAGACACCAGTGAGTGTGCATGGCAAGAGCAAGTCTGAGTGAAGTGACAGGAGAACTCTGTAGAAAAAGCATCAAATGGGAATGTGGTCAGGACTCCAGACAAATAGCCAATATTTTGAGCATCCTCCAGCACTCCCTGGAATGGCCATGCACACTGGTGGGTTGATCAGAATTTTAGGTCGGTGCTAAGGGGCAAAAAGAGGGCTTGCAACTTCACAGGCCCTCATGCTCATGAGGTGTCTTCCATGACGGGAAAAGATTTATTTGGCACATACCTGAGAGAGGAAGGTAAAAGCTGTGACTGTGCCCACATATATGCTAGGGAAGACTGTTTATGTTACCATGAAGCACCATAGAAATGAGATGCAGCACTGCCCTGTGGTGACCAGCTGCTGTTTCGTATGAGTCAATCACTCCGCTTAGTGTGAAATATTCCTCTTCTTGCTATGTTTATTTGTGCTAGCTGTGCATCATAACCAGTTTATCCACCTACACTTTCCTATCATTACTGTGCCCCATTCTCCATTTGTTTGTTACGCCCAGTGCTTGAATCATGCTTTAATTACAATAATCTCCTCCAGGCAGGGACTCCATCCTCTTGAGTGTTTGTACAGCACTCTCCAAAACAGGCCAGGGGATCATTCTCAGGGTTCCTGGGCACATCTGTAACACCATTCCTAATGGGAGCAATACTGTGTTAAGCCCACTGTGACCTAGATACACCAAGCACCGAGTAATTCAGACCAACCTATGTGCTTCTACATTTAATGAAAGTACAGGGTATGTTTCTTCTAGGTGCTTGTTTTTCTTTGTAACGCCACTATTGCACTCTCTTTTAGCACTTTCCACAAAAATTTGTCCACTGTTTGTAGCAGACTTAAGTGGCTTTTCCAATTTTTGTCCCCATGAAGCTGACTGCAAAATATTTTTAACTGTTATGTCCATAATGGAAATGTATAGTGCTGTACAACACCTCCCATTTTAGCCCAGGAATTATTCTGATATCCTGTGGCAAGTGATTCCACAAATTCAGCCATAAATGCCTTATTTCTAACAGCTCTCTGCTTCAGTCTGCATTGGACACAATGCAGAGCCTGCTATGGTGTGCGGGGCAGAGGGGAAGTTCTCTGCCAGAACCTGCCTTCTAACACCTCCCATACGTTGGAGAGATGGCTGTTTGTCCTTATGCTCCTACACGTCTTGGTAGCTTGGATTTTACACTGGCTTCTCTATCAGCTGTGTTCCAGTAAGCTGCAATGCTGCTTTTTCCCCCCACGCACAGCTTCCAGGATGTACTTGGTGGACGAGTGTTACTGAACACAAGATCTGGTGTACATGGAACTTGAGGTGATGAAGGCAGAGATACATGATGGAATGTGTGGACATCAAGGCATGAACTACAGAAACAAACTGAAGTCAGAAAAATTAAAAACATGAATTTGTTTTGAACTACAGTACCAAAATATCTGGGACTTCCAGATAGTGTATAGTAAAATAGAAGCAGAAAATATGCTCTGTCCATGCTACAGAGAAGATGTGTTGCATTCTCTTAGCAAGAGGCATTTTCTTACAGGGCATGGGTAATTGATCCAATTATAGCAATGTATTTATGACAATGACTGCTGACCTTCCTTTTACCTCTCTACAATACAAATTTAGAAAGTACCCCTAAGTCTCTTCTTGCTCTCAAGAAGCTGGAATAGCTCCAGGATGGCTCCCAAAACAGCTGTGGCATTCAAAGAATACTCTAGTAGTAATCATACACCTTTATTTTTTGAAGAGGGGAAAGAATTTCAGAAGAATTAAGAAGAAGGGATCAAGAAGCTGAGTCAATTCTATTATCTTTTTTAACAGTAGTTTACTATCTAAGGTCTTGATATGGGAAAACACGGTGAAATTGCCTTGTTCCATTGGTACTTATGCATGTAGGACAGGACTATCCCCTTGAATCTGGGCTCATGTTTACTCAACATGTCACATCTTAAGAAGACCTTTGGAGCAAAGGGATTAACAGAAAAGAAGTCATACTATTGGAATAAAGTAAACAATACCAAAGCTTTTAAATTGATACTTCATGGTTGCATAATATTTATGTCTCCTGTTGAAAGCCCCCAAATTATCAAAGGATCAACTGGGGGTTGGAAGTAGAAGACACAGGCCTTCAAGGTTATGTCCAGTCTACTGTTCTAACAGATAGCTGTAATCTATAGGCTTTTTTCTTAACTAATTGTGCTGCATTTCAAAAGTAATTTGGCTTTTTTTTGTTCTTGCTAATTCTGTTTCATTCCAACATAAATACTATTTAATAGATTCTACTTCTCCAGATTAGTTACAATGGCCAAGATCATAAAAACAAAGAAGGCAGTTGCTGCTGTTTGTCTCATTTTCTGTGCCTTTGTTCCTTCCATGGTCAGCAAAAGACAAATCTGTTTTACTCTGTCATTCTGGATAGTTTCTGGAATATTTGTACCATTCTGAGAAAACATTCTGAACAACAGCTTCACAAGAGTGCAGTTTTTAAAGTTTTTAACTTACACAAGCTTTTCTCCAAACAACCTGGCAAGACTTTCAAGAGAACTTTTCACGCACATATATTTTATGAGTTCCTCCACAATAGTTCTCCACTTCTGCAGGCCAGAAGTTGAGAGAAGAAGGCAATGGGTAGGATTATGGAAAGAAGTGTGAGAAACACTACTTTTCGCATCTTACATCTTTCATCTTGGAAAAAAATATTGGAAGTGTTGAGGTTTTTACTATTAAACATGTTTAACCTTTCCTTTTTTTAGTAGAGTGGGGAGAGAGCAAATGTGGAGGAAAGCTAGGAAAGAAAAGATAAAAGTGAAAATTCAGGGAATAAAATTTTATCTTGTTTCCAAAGGCTGAAAATATTCCATGAAAACAAAATAAGGTGAGTTCTTTTGAGAACAAATCAACCCTGAGAAAACCTGGGGTACTTAAACCAAAATTCTGCAGTTTCTTTTTCTTACTCAGTTTTTGGAGGAGAAATCGAGGTTGCCTGACTGACTGCGTATTTCTTCAAGAAGATGGGCTGAGCTGATGTAACTCCTTCTACTAATCCCCTGGAAACAGCAGTTGAGCTCCAGCAGCACAGCTCTAGGGATCGTTGTTTCGGAAAAGACCAAGGCTACCCATTGGATCCTGTGAGCAGCCTGGAAGTTGTGGGAATGGCTGCCTCTAAGCAGGGCACACCATGGGAACTCCAAGGTTTTAATCTTTCCTCCCGCCTCTGCTTGGCACGAAGCGATGGCCCAGACACAACAGCTCGTGCTACCAGCCCATATCCCCTCATTGCCTGCTGCTGGGCCACATGCCAGCAGGACAGAGGTGCTGCTGGGAGCTAAGTGAGAGGGAACCCGTGGCAACATGTTTTATCAGGCACTGTATTGGCTCATTTCACTCTAACCCTGCTATTTTAAAAGATCAGCAGTTCCTTGCATCTGGCTAAGAGAGATGCCAGTATAAACAGGAACTGATTCTTTCTATGTAGAGTTTTGCTTCAAGCTAAAGTGTAGTGAAATGGAAATTGTCATGTTTATTTTTTTTCCTAATACAGGTTTTCTACAAAAGAGCTGGACTCAGAAGACAGCTAGAAAGCAGCAAACCACAGATGCCAGATGATCAGGACCAGAATATTTAGCTATATTTTACAGACAGCTGAGTAATATTATGGACCAAAACCTCTTTGTGGCTATGTTTACTAATGTATGATGACTGTAATATTAGTAATAAAATAGTAATAAATATATGATGGTAATAATAGTAATAAAATAGTAATAAATATATAATAGTAATTATAGTNAATAGTAATTATAGTAATAGACAGTAATAAAATTCTGCAGGTCAAGGAGTCTGTTCTGGGGCTGAGAAGAACCTGTTCTTGCCCACTCCATTCTGTACAACCAGATGCCTAGGAGGCAGAATACGGAATTGCACAGGTGGGAGGCCTGACCCCTGGTGTGAATTCTCTATGGCATCAGCCAATTTGGGGAACAAACTGTAGGTATAGAGTAGGAAGCCCTAGCAGTGCAAGCAATGTCGTGGCAATCAAGAGAGTGTAGCCGAGGGAAAGGCAAATCAAGTAGATAGAAAAAAATGTGGGAAAGATTAAGAAAAACAGCAAATAGTTTAGAGGATTGGCAAAACTTTAGGAATAGCACTCCTGGGCAAAGCCTTAGATAATGACTTTGAGTGTAATAGTTTTATTTTCCCCTTTTGTCTAATATTTCTTCTGGATGGACAACAAGGTGCTGCTTTATTAAACCACAGAAGTGATTCCAGCTCTTATCTCGCTAAAGGGAAGAAAGCGGCAGAGGTCAGCGGCTGAACGCGTCTGGCCCAGGAAAGAACGAACGAGCAGAGCACAGCAGGCAGAGGATCTCCTTGCTGAGGTGGTTCTCAGGCCAGGCTCGCACCCGTCCCCGGGGGAGCGGGGAGATGAGGAATCGTGGTTTCCGAGAGACCGGGGATGCCGGGCCCTGCCCGCCCGGCCCCGGCGCACACGTGTCTCTGGCCCCGCCCAGAGGGGGCGGCCTGGCCCAATCGGAGGGCGGCGCGCAGCCCCGCCTCCCGCGCGCCGGCCAATCACCGCGGGGCGCAGCGCGGCGGGACGGCGCCGGTGCCG
>WBMZ01012950.1:0-99152 GCA_013400975.1 Atrichornis clamosus
TGCGGTGCGGTGCGGTGCGGAGGGGCCGCCGCGGCGGCCAGGCGGGCAGCGGGAGTCCTGGAGCGGGAGGGTGGCGCAGCGGCGGCTTTCCGTGCGCCCCAGGGGCACGAAATGTCACGACTCGAGAACTATAAAATAAGGCTTTTGGGGCAGGATAGGGCTAGGTGGGCGGCCGCCCGCTCGCATGGGGCTGCTCTCGTTCTTGTCCTCCCCGGATATCTCAAGTTGTGCGTTGCGATGAGGAAAAAGTACAGTGATACGTTCAACCAGGTGGTTTGTAAAGGATTAATCCTTTGCTTGCTTCAAATCTGAACAGGAATCTCCACACAAATGCCCCACATGTGGAAGAACCTTTAATCAAAGAAGTAACCTGAAAACTCACCTTCTTACCCATACAGACATCAAGCCCTACAACTGTGAGCAGTGCGGCAAAGTGTTCAGGCGAAACTGTGATCTACGGCGGCACAGTCTAACTCACACCCCGCGGCAGGACTTCTAGAGCAGCCAGGGACCCGCGCCCGCTCCGGCAGCTCCAACTTGCCCACTTTACTCAAGGACTGTATTGTAGGAACTCACAGGCGCGCACACACACACACGGAGATGCACGCAGACTCGGGGCCAAGCTTTCTTACCACACGTCTGCGAAACTCGTTTAGAGAGTGCGGACTGCAGGATCGGGCCCCTCTCCAACACACACCCACGCGTAAAGCTCGCCTTGTAGATAATCGTGGCTCATTTTAGAGCTCTGTACAGAACTTGGTTTTTCTTCGTTTTTTTTTTGTTTTGTATTGTGTCAGATGCACATCGATAACAAATCGGGGAGGCAAAGTATCTCTTTAAAAGTGTATTTCAAAATAAATCCTTTTTTCTTTTCCAAATACCTCCCGCCTTCTTGTATTATTCTCTGAGCATTTGGGCTTTTTTTTCCCTGCTGTGTCAATGCATTGGTAAAGCATATTGAATAAATTTCCTAGCTGGGTAATTGTACTGTCACAACAATTTTGGTGATCGCTTTTGTTTGGTCTGTTTCACTGTCGCTGTTGTGTTATCTATTGTTAAGTAAAATGAAAGTGCCTTATTTGAGAGTTTATAGCTCTATTACTTAATAGTATGAATG
Organism: Atrichornis clamosus; assembly: GCA_013400975.1. Lineage (NCBI taxonomy): Eukaryota > Metazoa > Chordata > Aves > Passeriformes > Menuridae > Atrichornis > Atrichornis clamosus. The sequence goes on from WBMZ01012950.1 coordinate 1,118, forward strand.
TCTAAATATTAACTTCTGTATTTTTTTTCCCCTAATTCTTCTGAACAACTTTTTTTAAAAAGAGAAAAAGAGAGAAATATTTGCAAATAAACAGATCTTAGGAAATAATGCATAGAGCCGTTCCTACTCCAAAGCGGCTTATTAGTAACTTATTTGCAACCAGCCCATATATTGTAAAAGTCATCCTTCTCGCGGGGATTGCAGCAGGCAGCCTCCTGCCTGTAGACTTTGGACACGAGCAATTCACCCGCCTAGACAGGGACTTTATCCTGCAAAAGACGATTCTTTCCAGACAGCTCTGGAAGCAGTGAGGCGCCAATACCGCCCTCCGCCCCAGGCTCATCCTCGGACCCGTGGCAGAGCTGCGGTACTGGGAGCAGAGATCCCCCCACTCCATTCCCTTCCTCCATCTGTGCTGCTGAGCACAAGTCATGCCCAAGGGGTTGGATGGAGAGGTCCTGAGGAGTGGGATTGTTCCCCCTGCTCCTGGGAGACCCTCACCCCACTGTGGGTGCCCCCAGCCACTCCCCACCGGGGTGACTCTTGGCTGCTCGACATGTCCACCCCATGTGCCGCACGTTTGGGCCTGCACCAGGTGTGCATCTAGCAGGGTGGTGGCACTGAACGATGGGCTCCCCTCCCTTGTTGTCCTTGCAAGCCCCTTGCCAGTGCCTGTGGACCCTTCTGGAAAGGCCTGGTGCCAACACTGAGGCATATTCCTCATGTATTGCAGGATGACTTAGATGTACATCCCCTCATCTACCATCCCACAGCTCTAGTCAATTCTGGCACCCCCTCCATGGTATTTTGAGCAGTTTGGGGACACAAAAATGTTTCTTTCTCAGGCTGGGGGCAACCATCGTCCCCTACTCCTCTACTAAACTAAGGACCAGGTTAGAATGACAGGGAGAAATCTTTTCCCTAGGCTCAGGGAGCCCTGTCCAAGGAGAGAGGGCAATCCCCTTGCTCGCAGCCCAGCAGGGAAGGCTTCACTTCTGGGCCCCACCTAGCAGGGTACCAAAACTCCAGGCTGGTCCGTCCACGGGAAGGGTCACAGTTCCTAGCTTGCCCAAAGGCAGCTGGTGCTGACAGATTTTGACAGCTACAGCGTTCCCATCCCTGATCCTCGTTGGTCCTGCAGCAGGGAACCACACTGCCTGAACACGGTTAAGGAGTAGCCAGCCAAAACCAGCAGTGCCTGGGCCGCAGTCAGACCATCGGTGCAGAAAGGGCTGCATCACTGCCTGCACTGCCTCCACAGAGGTGTGCCATGGGGCCAGCACCACCGAGTCAGCCCTGCTCTGCCCCAGACCAGGCAGCCAGGTGAATTTCCACTGGTACAGCAGACAAGGCAGTCTCAAACTCAGACAAAATTTCTTAAGTGTTCAAGGCCTATCTCTCCATCTGCTCCTGTCCAGGAAGGTGGAGAAGGAAAGAATGTTTCTGCAGCCAGAAACACTCATCTGCTGGCTGAAGAGCAGTCTCCCTAGTCAAAGTTTATGTGAGTGCCATCTGCTCTCTTCCTCTTGACCCGCTGCAAATTGCACCCCTTCTTTGCTGGGGTGCTGCATCCGTGGGACTGTCTTTTCCTCCATCCTGCCTTGCCCTGCTGGCAGCCCTTGTCACCCCTCTTCAAAATGTTTCTCTCTCTACACTGCTCCTCCCTAAACCTTTCTCCGTAGGCACCTTTTTCTCCCTCTTCATGGACATCTTCCCAATATCTGAATTCTTCCCGTCTGACTGATTCTTCTACTCCCAGTGCAGTCCTGTTCTCTCAGTATGTTATTTCCTCAAGTTTCCCTATCCTTATTGTTCTCTGAGTTGCTGTCCCCAGGCCCTTTTACGTCCCCAAGTATGCACAGCAAGGCTGGGATAACTCTGTTTGAGTAAACACTCCTGTCAGGATACATATGGGCTTAGTCTGCTCCTCATAGGCCAAGTTCTATGTGAAGTTTGTTTGGAAAGAACTTAATCGGATGAACAATATCAAGGGACAAAATTAAAGTGATTGTATATAGCTAGGGTTTTATTTAATTGTTTGAGGTTGCTTGTTTAATAATCTTACCCCTGAGCAGACACAGATTATAAATTTATCTTCTGAGGATTTCTAAAGTTCAGCAGCCAGAAAAAACCCCAAATTACTGAAGCGGGTTGGTGACAACAATCTCTAACGGTTGGTCCATGGACTGTTATTTTATATTTAAACCAGTAGCTATCATCTTAAAATGTCAAGGGATGATCTAGTATTTCTCTTTACTATCAATATAATTGCCTATAGCAGTGCCACATCCCATTCACTTTTAAAAAAATCATCTCTCCCTGGAAAATTTCAGAGGCAGCTATAAAGAACCTGTTAAAATACACACGTGGTTTGTTGGTTTTAAACCTGTTGGGAACAGAAACAAGTTCTGTAAAGCTACCTTTTGGGCAGGGCTAGGGTTTTTATAGCCATAAAGTTCCATCCTGACTTTCACAATGCAAACACTACAGCAATATCTCTGTGACTGCTGTTTGTGCCTGTGTGAAGTATCCTTCTTCCCTCTGAAAGTTCCCTGCTCAGTCATAGAACACAGCACACAGCTCCGTGCTTCTGCAGTTTTCCAGAACTTCCCAAACCACCTGTCTCCTGCTGCTCTGTGTTCCTCTCTCCCATTGCCACTTCTTTTTTGGCACTGCTTTTTCTTGCCTGCACTTGCATGGTTCATTCTGCACCTTTTGCTGTGTAAGAGGCAGCAGCTGTGTGTTGTAGCAGGGAAAAGAACTAGTTTGATACATACCAGTGAGAAAAAACAAGTAGATAATAAAGTATGATGTCACAATACTCTCCATTTTTAGGGGAAAATTATAGCTCTTTAATTTGCATTTGAAAACGGAGCTATTTGCACATCAGTTGGTGAAATGGATGCTGTCCACAGCCAATGGCAGAGCAGCTCAGCCCAGCTATGGGTGCATAAAGATTTTCTATGCAGTCAATACTACACAGCAACAGCACGCCTTGCTATTCCAGACCAGCCCAGACTATTTCTCATGCCAGTGCAGATTTGCTGGCAAAGTCCAACTTTATTCCAATATTAATTCAGGAATATGCACAGCCCAGAATTAAAGGAACCCGGGAATCTGGTATGGCCGTGTCTGTCTGGATCTAAGGGCCGGTGTCCAGGTCCCTTTGAGTAAAACACGTGAAAAATCCCTATTTACTGAACTCCTCTCTGCATGCCCTCCCCTTCCTCCCTTCCTTTTTCCTCTTCCTTCTTCCTTTTGCCTGCTCTGCTTTTGGATGTTTGCTTCAGGAGTTGATTCTCTTACCCCAGACATCCTGTACTACACCCTGCCTCCCACCTAGTCGCACCTCCATGCTCTTCCCTTACTTTTTCCATCCTGTTTCTTTTTTGCCTTCCCATGTCTCATCCCATGTTTCAACTTCTTTTCCTGAACAATTTCCTTCACTCAGACTTTTTGGTTCCCTCTTTTGAACCATTCCATCTTTCACTTGTTGCCTCATTCTGTCCTTCAGCCACCAGCCCATATGAGCTCCTCTCTCTTCCCTGACCCAGGGCTTGTTTCTCCTGTGTGGCACTTCTCACACACTGCTGGTCCTTCCTTGCTGATCCCATTAATTGATGCCATGTCCACATGGCACTCGGGAGGCATCAGGTGCCATAGATGTACGCAGACCATTCTAAGCAGGCTGGGTCTGACACAAAGGCAGCAGCATGGTCCCAGGAGGACCAGAGCTGGTGGCAGCCTGGGTTCTTCAGAGGGGAAGCACTGCTGTCAGCAGTGCTGCAGCCCCCAAACCTTGTGGTCCTCATAAAGGTCAAGAGGAGCCAGTGATTTCAGATGCAATGTTCTGGCTGCAAATGATCAAGACCGAGTTTGTATTTAGTCAGCTAAGCTGCACTGGTGACTCGGAGCTTCTAATGACTCCAAGCTCCTACTGCTGTAACTGCAGATAGCTTTCCATACATACAGTGTAGAAGAGAGACTTGGTTTACCAAACTACATTACACAAGGATTTGGGCATATTTCCCTTTATTTTAAAATTGTACTGTGTTCCCATCTTATATTTACCTCATCATGGCATATCTCTTTCTTCCTACTTATGGAAACCCATATTAGTTTTTCTTCCAACTTATAACAGTGCAGTTTTGACAAAAATAGGTCAGCTACTAGCCAAAAAGTTATTTTATTGAAGTTATTAAAAAGAGGAATACTTAGGTTGAAAAATACTTATTTACACTCAAAATAAAGACTTGTCTGTATAAAACATTTATTCTAATGTCTATTTTCAAAAATCCAGGTGCAAATATTTATGAAACTTTTTACTAGAAGCTCCTAGTTTATCAAATGAGATACAAAAATATCTACACTGAAAACACTAAACATCTTTCCTAAATCTGAGGAATTAAGGCAATGAAGTGTCGGCTGCTTCCGCTTCTCAGAGCCTCACTCGCAAGCCTGAACACCCTCTCCCAGGTGCAACTTTCAAATGCTTCTTGGGACTCCGTGATGAGTGGAGCAGGACACAAAAGCATCGGGTGGGACCCAAAAGTGGTGGCCTTGCACCTTCGCCCTACACAGTCGAGTGGTTCATGGCAACCTTTCCCTGGGAAGGTTTCTTCCTCTGTCAGCACTAGAGCAAAACTTTGTGATGCAGAATGACTTGAAAAGCTGAACAGAAAGTTTACAGATACGGAGAATATCAAGCTCCAGCCGAAGTGAGTGGCGTACGCAGCAGGGCCCCGCTGGCGTGGCTGTGCCAGTGGGGAGCGCAAACCGGCTGTGTCCCCAGCCCACAGGGGCAGCAGGGCTACGGGCAGGCGGGGACACGGCTGCAGCAGAGACCCCGCGTGCTGTGCTGGGAGAGGCAGTGGCCCCAGGGGATGAGCAGACATCGCTCCTCAGATCTGGCAGTGCCGGTTGAAGGCAGCACCTCTCCTGGCTGTGGGCTACCACCAGCCTCAGCAGTCAGACCTTGCAGCCATCACAGGGCTGGTTTGGATTTTGGGAGATGAGGAGCACTCCTACAAGCTGTCCTTCACTGGGGCTGCAGTGAAAGGGGATTGAGGAGGGTGCTGGGCACTCTCTGGGACAATTGGGAGTGGCCAAGCAAATATCGAGGCCTTCAGAGTCCGTTTGAAATCATCCTTCTCTAAGTAGGAGAAGGGGAACTTTTGCTTCCCTGAAATTCTTGTAGGATCCAGAGAGTGGCTCCATCGCCTCACAAGGCTGAGGGCTGCCGCTGGGAGACGATTACAGACCTCAGGTCTTTTGACTTTCCCTCTCTGCAGGAATCCCCCAGATTTCTGGCTTTGAAACAAGCCAACTTCACCTTGCCTGCAGATCAGGGAAGGAATCGGGGAAGGAAACCTGCCGGTATGGGTGGCGCTGGTGGTGCCTTGCCATAGGCAGTGCTGCAAGACTCCCACTTCCCCAGGCAGTGCCTTGACCTACAGCTCCTTTGCCATGTGAGGACTCTCCTACATGCTGGGGCATTTTGGAGACCCACTACTTTGTCTAGGGGAAGTAGATTGACTGACTGCTTGCTTTTCTTTTTTCAAGTGTAAAAGGAAGCAAAACCTTTATTTCTTGTTTTTTTCCTCAGAGGTTATTTATAAGGCATTGTCTCTGCTACTGCCAGCTGACATCCTTTGGCGTCACTACCACTCAGTGCACTGAAGATGCCTCAAGGTGTGTCAGTTGTGCTTCACGTCAATGCGCCTTGATGTATCTCTTTGGCTGGAATTGAAAGGTACAGTTTCTAAATCTCCCGGTGACCCATTTTGCATGGATCACTGGTGCGCTAGAATGTAGCTACTCCTTCCCATCGTGTTAATGCAAGTTTGCCTGCGTTCAAAGCAGCCTGGGCTCCATGTGCCACGCTGAGCACAAACTGAGAGCTTGCGCTTGAGTCTCTGGGTGAAACAGGCACGGCTGCTTCAGACTTAATATCTTCCACACAAGTTGCATGCTTTGGGTGTTTTCATTGCTATATCATGGTCCCTTTATTTAAGCCTTGTAAATTCTTTTGCTTGATAAACACAGGCAGACAGCTGGATTATCTTAATCTTGGGGCTTGCAGTCAGCAAGCACGGTGAATGCTCCCAGGTTGCGGAGGCACCCTCTCCTGTCCGGGTGCCGTGGGCCCCCCGCAGCTAAGCTGGGCTCAGCCCTCAGTGTGTCACCAGGAAAAGGACCAAAATGCTTGCGAGGGAGCAGCTCAACACCAGCTATGGTCACAGACTGCCTGCCTGAGTGCCCTTGAAGCCAGCCCTGGGGGCAGCCCTAATTAGTACTTCCAGCACAGCCCCGTGGCTCCCTGCGCTGTGTTGGCTGCTCACTGCCCTGTCTGCCGGCACGCTGGGCTGGGAAGGAGGGTGGTGGGAAGGCAAACCTTCAGGGGCCCTTCTAGAAGGCCTGGAGGCCCAACTGTGATGGCAGATGGGATTTATGGGCAGTTCCAGCCCCGGGTGTGCTCAGGCTGCCTGCGAGGGTGATGCAAATGCAGCGCACCTGCCTGCAGGGTGCCACGGCCTCCAGAGTCCTCTAAAGGACGCCTGGCTGGGCTACAATGTAAACCCAGTGCTGATTTAGTCCAGAAGCTGGTTCTGCTGGGATGAATCATTTAACCACACAAGCACCCCATGACTCTGCCTCTCATTTCGGTGTTGTGGCCTTCTTTTCCCACTCCACAGTGGAAATGATGGCCTGATCCTGGGCTTGAACGACAACAGAGAAATGCTAGGAAAACAAGAAAGCATTCAAGGGGATTTCAGTCATATATATGACGAAACAAATCTAGGTCATTTGGTCAGATCCTTCCCATCTTTTCTTGTCATGTGCCTATTATCCTCAAATTTTGTTTCATGAAAACTGGGTCTTGAAATTAATGCTGCATTAAGAGGTATGTGGCAGCTCATACCATCACTTGTAATGCTTTTGCCAAGATACAACCATAGCTTTGTCATGATTCTTATTTTCAAATTCCCATGAAAGGGTTAAAAACAGATTTTCAGTAGTCCAGCTATGGGCAACTCACATTTCTCTGAGTCTCACTTGCCTAGTTAAAACAAAAAACCAACTCTAGACACACCAAATTTTAAATGAAAAATCAGTATGCAATGCATGTGGTTCTGTCCTTTTCTGGGCTACACAACAGGTGCACTTCCCTAAAATCACCCATTAAGTTCAAATGAGCTGGGGTTATGGCACAGGAGCAAGGGCTGTAGGTGGGGACCTTGCTGCCTTTGCAGAAGTGAGGATATGGGCAAATGAACAAGTTACTGCAGGGAAAATGGGATGTGGAAGTTCAGCACCTCAGCTACTGCCCAGAAACTGCTCTTGTGTATTCTTTTACCCCTTCATAAATGCAAACTCACTTTCCCACTTCCACAGGGAACGAGACAAGTTGCTTTTGATAAAAGGTACTGCCAGTAAGAGAGTGCAGGTGGACACTTGCCACCGCAGAGCAGCCAAACTGTAGGTTGATGGTACCTTGTCCTGCAGTTAGTTGGTTGTCTCCCTAAACTCCCTAAACTGGGGCATAACAGATTAATTTTCCTAAAAGCCCTACAGTAAAGTCCTGATTCAGGTGAGAGAATGGCATGGGAACTTCTGTATTCAAGGAGCCTTTGCCTCACAGCCACTTGCAGGCAGCAACCTGGTTTGACTAAAATTCTTCAGGTTTCAGCAACAGGAAATTGCAGATGAGAGATTTCTCTGTAAAGTGCATTTGCACAGTTACATTCTCAAGCTGTGAAAAGTAGCAGCTCCCCAAGCTCTCAACTTTAACACTGCTGTTAATACTGGTGTTTCTAATAGCATTGAGATCAATGGAACATGAAGATCTTGTAGGGAACAACAACCCAATGATGCTCAAGAAACCCACATCCTACCTTCACACAATTTGCTGTCTAAATGTCCCAGGAAAACCCCAAGCACTTTACAGTGTCCCAGTCAAAATACAGATGGTTAGGAAGGTGACTCTCTTTTGAAACCTAATTTTGAGGCATTTCCTCTGTCAGGCAGCAGAACAAGCACCCTGAAATTCTCCTCAAGGCAAGGTTGTGTGCTGTTCAAGGGCCATGAGAAGAGAAATTAGGATTTTGTCCAGTGTCTTCTTCCTTTCCCTTGGAGAGCCCCAGGGACTCTTCTCATACAGGTGCTTGGAGTGCTGGGTGGGAGAAAATTCCTGCCCCAATTTTGGATGGGCTTTGCAAACTGCCCCTGAGGACTTAACACCACTCTGGTTTCCACACAGCTCTCGCTGGGAATGCAGACAGTCTGTGGTACTATAAAAACTGGTCAAGATGGTTGACCAGGGCTCCCTGCAGCACTGAAGCCTGAAAATATATTCCTCCCAAAGCATCAGGAGAGGGATGGGTGCATGGGTGATAGGAGCAAGGCTGACTGGTTTCTGCCCATGGTGAGGTAGCAACTCTACCCACTCCCTGAGGACAATAGGCCCCATCCTGGGAGTGGACTGGTTTCAATATGGGACTCTCCATCTTGATCCAGTTTGGATGGGTCAAGACATGTTGAGACATGCCCTTTCAATATGCTGCATTTTATTAAAAACAAAGTAGCTGTGGGCCAGATTGTAAAACTAGGTGGGCCTCATTTGTCTGTCCCTACTGTAAGCCAATGAAACCTTCAACATATCCAAACTCTCACCTTTTTACCCATTTGAATGAAAAAGCATCACTAATAAAAGAAAATGACTCACCTAATGCTAAACCTGAGCTCTGTAGATCAGCTTTGATCAAATTCACTGACATTTGGATAACTGCATTATTATAACTAAAACATCTTTTAAAGTTTTTTTTTTCCAGACGCTCATTCTTTAAAACTTGCTTTGATCATTGAGCATATCCTTTTCAGCAGAAATTTGCCCAAAGAGGGTGATTTTTTTTCATTTGTTTTTCATATGGATTCTCTTTTCTTTGTTCATATTTTAAGTCAGTGAAGCTACCCTTCAAGCTAGCCCTTACAATAAAAATGCAGCTACTGTGTGGCTTTTAACAACTCATTTAACCCATCTGTGCCTCTATATTCTTGTTAGAAACCTAAGACAGCTCACACTTATTTATGCAATGAGGCTGATCATGAGGCTTAATTAGATACTTTTTTTTTTAGGATAAAGTAAACATTTCAGAAGGGCAGAGCAGGGAAGTGACAGTGGCTGTTATGGTGGTCTGACAACACCAATTTGTAATATGTTACAACAGTAGTGTTACAAAATGCTGCACAGAAGGATATTTCTTTCAGAAAGTACTTTTGAATTAGTTCAAGTGCTCCAGTTTCCAAATAGGAGTCACAATCCGAGACAATTAAAATAAATGGAAGCAGGAATGTGTCAGGACAATTACAAATGAAAAGATTGAAATCACTGGAGATGGAAGGGCAAAAATTTGCCTGTTATAAGTATGCATCTGTGTATGAAGCTCAGCTTTAAATGGTGAGGAGGGTAAAGTTTGACTTTTCTTTTTCTATGGAAAGAATTTCACACATCTATGATGTCATAAAATTTAGTTTAGCAATAGAAAAATGCATTTGTAAACAATTTTTCCCTTTCAAGCAAGCAGGAAGACTGTTTAAGCTTTAATTTGCTAATTATAATTTATTGTAATTTGACCATGCAGCTGGGGAAGGTGGTGCTGATTGTTCATTCCCAAAGAGGGCGGCTGCCAGGCTCTAGAGTCAAGATAGTCTTATTTGTGGGTTTTTTACAACATGGGCAGAGTTCTTGTTAGAGCTTGTAACAGAGGTGGATTAACCACAAATAATTTTTAAAACTTTGAAGTCTAAAGCTGTAGCGGCTTTTACAGTATTCTAGGAAAAAAAAAAAGTTGAACGTGATCAAATAAGGTTTGCTGGTGAGATTCTGCCCCTGGCTCGTACCAGAGTGCAGTGTTCAGCCTCGCAGGGCTGCCTGCGCAGCCATTTTGCAAACACGCCTTTGTGTCATCTGACAGAGCGAGCCCTCAAACCCCGCACGGCTTCTGCCTCCCATAAAGCTGTTTATGAGGGCGCACGTTTGCAAAAATCAGGCCCCGTGATCATTAGCTCCACACCAAGCTTCTTAGGGATGGCTTGTTTTCTCAAAACACTTCAGGCTGAGAATTCCTATTAATATAAATCTGCTTGAAGCAGGAGATAGTCAATTTTTAATGCAGACATCCTCTAATATTTTCATGATGTGGCTTATACCTTAATAGATAGCAGTTGCGGTGCAGATCTGGCCATGCAGCCCGCAGTTGCATAACATATTTGCAGTAATGAGAACCCTTGCTGACATGGAAAATTAATATTAAGAAATTTAATGTAAGGAAAATCTTTATTAGGTTTTTGTCTGCGTCTAATGCAATTTAGCAGTTAGCAGAAGGAAGGAATGTAGTTCCAGGTGAGTAGCCAGCTCTTCTGAAATCGTGTCTCGTTGACCACATTTTAAGACCTGCTGTTTTGATTTAGCACATCAGGTAGAATATCTGCTTCATAAACAAGAGCAAGAAACACCACACTCAGGATCCTGCCTGGCATACTCAGCTGTCAGAACCTTGTCCACAAGAAAGAGTCCCTTGGCACAAATGTTTTACATGTTGGTGCCCTTTCTATCCGGGGAAGTGCTTTGAAAGCTCGGAAATTTCAACAGGACAGGAGAGCATCTTCGTGCTCAAATCCACCTACCAGTGACGGGGTGAAAAGACATGTTATCTTTTCATAAGCAGCATCTGTTAATCTTATGGCAAAAGAGAAGTAGCTATTACCCCTACAAGAAAGGCTGCTCTGCTTATTTACTGCATGTCCAGGGACTGTAGTGCCATAGCACCAGGGCAGTGTGCAGACACTGCTCGGCGTAACAGGGAAGAAATCCTGGATGGGGACCAACCTCCTCTGCCTCCTACCCCAGCCTCTGCTCCCACAGCTCACAGCTGTCAGGGAACACTGATGTTGGCATCAGCTTTTGCTCAAGGTGATGCGTGCTTTATATGTTAGAGTCTTTTCATCTGTTGCCCGAGTTTCTCTTGAATGAAAGAAAACTGGCATATTTTCCCCATTTTTGCTGCTAGGAAGGTAGGTACTGACCCCCTTTATTTCCTGGTAATTGTGGATATTAGAGATGATGCAAGCACAAGGTATCTGGCATGACATAACAGAAATCAAAGGAACAAGAATTCTTGGAAGAAAACCCATTTTTTTTCAATTTAGGCTGTTGTTTTGGTTTTTTATCTTCTACCTACATTTTTTCAAAACAATACTTAGTGAGAGGGAGGGATTTCTTGATAAATGTTGTGCATTGTCTGCTGTTTTTCAAGCACTGGCAGACTCCTAACAGCCTTCCAAGTCCTCCCTGAGAGAGACCGATTGCAAGAGTAAGGGTTGTATTTGATCAATAAGAAACGTGTGTGTGTGCGTATGCAAATAAAAGGAGCAGCAAATCCAACTCCCTTATCTCCCTTCCTTCTTGCATGCCAGATCACCTTTAGTATCAGCCCCAGTCCTGCAGCTGCTGCTTCCAAGCAGGTCTCATTGACACCAGCCCTGGTTGCTGACCTGCTGTGGGTGCTGACTCAGGCTCTGCCATTCCTCATCTCTTCCCTTCACCCTTTCGTTTCCACAGCCCAAAGGAAGTGGAAAATGAAAGTCAATTGTTCACAGCACCTGTTCAAAATTAAACAGATATCAGAAGTTCTCTGAAAGTGAAAGATGACAATTATTTTCTAAAACACTGATTTTTTTTTTTTTTTAGAAAACTTATGCTGCTCATCCTTTCATTACTGAGGGTGCACAAAAGACAAGGCTTGTTTTATCATAGAATGGACTGTCTTCCTGGAAATCCCAATAGACACATAGAGAAATGTTGTTAGGTTGCAGGATCTTTCAGGATTTGGATAGCTAGTTTTGCCCAATTCTGAAATAATTTATTCTTTGTAATTAATTCAGAAAATATTTAAACCAGATTGACTAGCAATGTGTTAATATTCATCATCATCTTGAGTACTGGTAGTGGCTTGATCACATTGTTCAGAAATAATACATGAACAAAACATGCTTATAAAATATAAATATTGGTTTCCATTCTGTTCTGTGCATGCTCATCGCATTTTTTTTATGTCCCCAAATACTTAACATAACTTTATTTTGCCATGTGTGGATGATTAATTCATAATTATTTCATATATAAAAAGTAACAGAGTAATGCAAGTATTGCACTTTTCTTTCCCCCTGTAGATGGAGATAATGAAATCAACTCCTTTTAGTTGTCTATGGTATTTTTATAGAAAGTTGATAACATATATTTGTATATATTTGGACACATACACAGTAACACACCCCTCCAAAATATATATCATGTTTTGTGACTAAACCAGTTGCATTTGTCATCAACAGCAAAACATGAACCTGATCCAATTTCTTTGCAGTTTTCTGTCACATTAATGCAGTATAGAAATATAAAAATAATACATAATTATACTCACCATACTACAGTAGAAAGTGCTGTTTTCTGTCTAGATTTCGAACTCTATACGCATCTCCTCTAGAAACCACTATTTCATTTTGCTTTACAAAGTTCCTTTCTCATCAGAAAAATTACTGCTTATAATCTCTAAGCCATCCAGCAGAATGATAAAGATAAAAACATGCACAAAGAATAGAGTACAAAAGTTTATATCAAACAATATACATCAAAGAGGAGAGACTTCACTTCCTTTTTGCTACCTCCACCCATAGATTTTCACATTAATCAAATCATTACTACATCATATTAATTCACTGCTTCTCATTCAAAATTATTTTTAAATTAAATCCTTAACAATCATTATATCAAAATAATATGCTAATAAACATTTTAAATAGTTGATAATATAGAACATTTGAACTTTTAATCCTGTTAGGTGGACCCCAAAACAAAAACACATCAAAAGAGAAAATAATCTAAAACTTCAATTAATCTTAACCAGAAGTTCAAGCAATGACAATATCGAAGAGACTTTGTAATACCTAATAACCCCTGACAAAATTTCAAATCCACATGTGAATATAAAATAACTCCTCGCTTGACTTTGTTGACCCAGAATTGTCAATGGAATAGAAGCTTCACTAATTCCTAATGGTATCAAAGTGTAATTTGCTCTGATTTCAGCTTAAATTATCTATTTGTCTATATCTGCCTTTTCTCTCTTTCAGAAAGCAGAGGGGATTTGTTCGTTCATGGTCTTTAAAAACAGTGTCTTATTTTCATTAAGCTAAGCCCACTGCTGATGTAATTCTTGCATTACAAAGGTCTTAATTTAAACCATGACATAAATGCTTTTCATCAGTTGATTTTTTTGTTCTTTGTGCCAAATTTCTTGCATTTTTAAAATAAAGAATATGGTGTATAATAACTGCTGCAGGACAGGCTGCTTTATTCTTCAATATGAAAGACAAATGGGGTGTGACATGCATACGTTTCAACATGCAGCACTTACTTCTTCAGGACCTTTACTTTTTCCACTGTTTTCTCAGTAGACTATTTCACTTCCTTTGAATCAGGCCTAACGATAACACCGGATTTGAAGCACGGTTCTCGGCGTTGAGCACACTGACGGGACCAAGAGGTGAAAAGTGCTTCTAATCTCTCTCCTCTGTCTCTCTCTCTCCGTCTCTCTCTCCCCCTCCTCTCCCTCTTCCACTCCCTGCCTTCCTCTCCTTCCTTCCCCCCTCCACTCAAGGATTTGGGGTCTGCAGATGATAATTTACAGAGCATTTTGGAAGAAGGGTGGGGATGCATTCCTAACACCCCAAATCCTGGTTTGCATTACACATTGGGGATTTCAAAGCACACCAAGATTTAATCATAATCAGAAAGTAGAAAAATCGTTTCTACAACATTCTGCAGTATCGAGTCTTTTTTTGTTTTTTCCTTTGGTATCACTGTAACTAATACAGCAAAATTGTATCATTGTTGTGTCCTACTATCATTGCAATGATCAGTGAGCTATGTTAATGCAGCTGGGGAAACTGCATAACTTATTTGGGTATTATTTTGAGTTTAGGAACTTGGTTAATTTTCAGACGAACTCAAGAGACACCAGCTGTTTCCCCTACTTAAATGTGCAAGTACAGAAGAAATTTTTCTTGATAAACATTACTACAAATGAATCAAGATTACTATGAAAAGGATGCAAATATTTTATTTAATCAGAAATTTCAATATGATCTACGTTAACACCAAACCACAACATTAGTTCATTGATCTTCACAGGACAATATTGACAGACAGAGAACAGATTTAGAAAATCTCAATTGAATTTATGGAAGGAATAAAATATTTCAATGATCTTTCTGCATCTACTGCATTTTCAAAGATGTTGACCTGATACTTCTATGTTTGCCCTGGCTTTATACTTTGTCTTTAAAGCAATGCCCTTAAAATAGCCAAAACCAGGATACAGTGACAGGTTGACCTTCAGTCAGTCAAATTTCTTGTATTATGCAAGATATTAAATGAAATGGAAAAGCTGCCATTTTTATTCAGATTAAGTATTTGTAATTAATTAATTTTACTTGATGTAATAGAGTAATTTTATTTCCTGACCATTGGGAATCTAAATAAAATTGAAGTTGGGGAAATAAATATTTTTACTATGACATACTTAGAACAGCAGTATGTTGAATATTTCTAAATTGCAGACTATATCCATAAGATTGGATATTATTTGGTCTGTTATTTTATCTTTTCTCCTTTATTTACATTTTTGTCAGTGCAACATTATGTTGCACGGACCTGAGCTGAAGAGAGCAGGGCTATTCTGTAAGGGTGTGTCCATCTTTGCATTTTTTGAACCTATTTTGATAGATTTATATCAAGGCTGAAGTAATTCACTCTGGGAAAAAACTTGGCATCAAAACTTTTAAATACAAGCAGATTTTTCTTTCAAATTTTTTTTTAAAGAAAATTTTAAAATAATTCGGCATGTTCTTGAAGGCAAAGGTTTAAGTCCTGATTCATTTTAAGTCAATGGGAGTTTTGCCATGACTTCAGTGAAGCCAGGACTTCCTTCAAATGATGGCAAACAATTACATTTAGCATTTTCAGATGGAAATTTTGTTCTTGTATAAATTAGAATTGTCTTTTTTTTGAGAATGTGTGTGTATACATATTGTATAATCCATAGCGTGAACTCATCTCTGGATATCTTTCTCTTAAGTGACTGTCTTTTTTTCATTAAGATAAGTAACAGTTCAACATATGTGGTTACTTAAGAAATTCCTCTGGATCTAGTGGAGCCTTTCAGGATAAGATGTGAAATCAGCCGTTGTCATTCATGACAAAGATCCCACATAATTTTTCCAAAGAGTTCGGCATGCCAATGAGAGTGGGTAAGCATGAGTAATTGTATTTTGCCCATGCTCTTTCCATCTGAGGTTTGGATCTGAGATGGGACTTCTGTCTTAAGCTGCCTTCAAGTACCGCTTTGCATTTACGTACCTTACATTTTTGGCCAGGCCAGGAGAGATGTGAATTTCATTAACTTGCCTTGCTTCACAGAAAGACAAGGTTATCGTTGGTGAAATCCTGCTCACCTTAATCAAAGGACAAAACCTGACCCCCGGAGAAGTAGCTAAGGACTGCTTGCATGAGGTACCTGCAGGACGGAACCGGCCTCTCTCTCTCCCAAGTAAAGCTGTTCCAAAGAGATTTATTGTACCTTTCACCTGGCTGTACAGCTCCAGTTGTGTTCAAATATAAGAGATACCACAGCTATCTGAGGCAGAAGATACAATTTTTGTACAAAAGATGAGTAGATCAACCAGACCTACCACAAAGACCCTGCCTTGAACCCTCAGAACCCTGATACTCCCCTGGGGATTTAACCCTACATGTGGGGCCTTGGGTCCACGCCAGGCTGCTGTAGAAAGGACAGCCCCTTCCCCACGCTAGCAGGTCCAGCATTGTGTTTCAGGATGTTAGAAACTGGAGCAGCTGTATTGTCATAGTCTTAGATGTGAGACAGTATCTAAGGCCTTTTTGTGTGTTTCCTGTGGCTGTGAGATTGATTATAATTCTCTGCTGCAATCTTGCTGATTTGCAAAGAATAAATAGAGCCTGCTTTCCTGAACCCTGTGAGGGACCAGCAGCAACATGCAACACCTTTGCCTGGAATCATTGGCCAGGACTTTCAGAGAGTTTTCTGCTCTGCTCCCTGCTTTCCTCTCTGGTTCTGCTGTCAACATTTGCTCAGCTGCACCCTGGCTGCTGTTTCTTCACAAATTTTGTGGACCTTTCTCTCCGTGGCCTGTACACTTCACATTGTCTGCACTAAGGGCGGCCGGGCTCACACACACTGCAGCTGCATGGGCTGTGCAACGTGGGGAGATCAGAGCTTCCACGTGTCTCCCTCCTCCACAAAAATGCTGTGAACCTGAACAAACTGGGTCAGCACCATATTATGGCCATGCCCTCCCAACCCAACAGGTATGACAGAACTGCCCTTGGTGTGTATACCCTGGCTGCCTGCCCTTTCCAAATGTTTGTCAGAAGGCTGAGTGACAAGTGTCACCTAATTGTCCAAATAAATAGTTCCTTCTGCTAGATACACATGTACCATGGCTTTATGAGCTCAAGTGTGCATCCTACCGTGCTTGTGATGAACAGGAAACACTGCAAAGACTTGAAAATGCAAATTCTGACAGTAAGCACTAAGGTGAGGCTGAAAAGTGAGTTGGATTCAGCTAAAATCAGTGATTGCTCTGTGAGGAAACACGGAAACCGAGCCAAGACAGTGAAACTCTGGCCTTTTATTCCTGCCTCCACATGTAATGTTCTGCAAATGAAGTCCCTGTATGTCTTGGCTGTTCTCTGTATTTAAATGTATTACGGCAGTGTGTAGCTGCCTCCACACATACACTTTCATCATTATGTTCATTTCATCCATCTGTGGGGAATAACTACATTGTTATATAGTTATTCGTGTAATACTATGTGTTAATACTATCAAAAATTAGCACTATTAACATTCTATTATACTCCCATAAAATCTAATAATATTTTCATATTTAGAATAAATAGCTCTATACCCCCAATCTAAATTTATATGTGCATGACCAAACATCATTTCTTGCTGCTAGGATGAAGCATTTTCTAACATTTTAGAAGACCTTTTTTTTTAATATCAGCATGCAGTCCGAAGCCTAACCTAGATCCCACAGAAGCTAGATATTGCAGGGATTGCCAGGCAGCCGTATTACCCTGGGATGTTGCCTTGTTCTGCTGTCTTTTGTGATCCAGCATTAATACTACCTGGTTCATTATTGGCTTTGTCCTTCCCCACTTGCCTTGGCAGAAGGCTCTCTGTCTATCTTTTCTTTCCACAGTTGATCTGTTGTGTTATGGCTGTGACCAAATACACCTGGCTGATGAATTTGCAGTTTCAGTTAAACATATAAGGTGTTTAACAGTGTGATGAGTACTTGTCATTTCAATTTGCATTGCTTTTGGTGTATGCATGAATAACATGCTTCTGTGTGCATCTCTGATCTTTCAGACATTGTAGCCCTTTTATTTTGTTGCTCAGAGTAAACACTGGCCTCTGTATATCCATCCTGCTCTCCATCTGGTATTTTGAGACTCCCAGCAGTAGTAAAGGTGGGGCTACAGACGTCAAAGATACTCATACATCTTGAAACTAAGCACTGTGCTAAATTCCCTTTAATGCTTCTGTGGGAAAGTGTCTCCATATGTCATCCCATGTATTTTCTTTGCTATTTAAAGTATTGCTTAATAGTACACTAAGCTGGTGGAAAACTATTTGCTTTGTTGGGTTAGTTCTACTTGGGCTTAATGCAGGGCTGGGTAAGCACCAGAGCCTGCACACAGGAGCGAGGGGGACCAGGAGCAACTGGGGTGGAAGGAAGAGGAACTGTGGCACCCAGCAGGCAGTGGGGTTTCCACTGCTGGGAAGTAGTTATGAGTTCAGCTGAGGGGAGAAATCCCTGGCTCGCTGGGAGGTGTTAAGGCAGGGGTGTAACTGGACTTGCACTTCATCAGTTGCACAAACACCGTGTGAGTAAATGGGGTCTGTATCTGGGAAGTATTTTCAAATCTTGTAAATCTCCATCCCCATCTCCTTTGCTTGAGTCCTACTCCTTTTGGACTGTTCTTCCCAACTTCATGCTTTCTCTCTCCTCCCCTCAGCAATTACAGCATCTTCCTGTAATCCTGTCCTCTTAGTTTTTGTCTTCTCTGTCTTCTTGTGTTTCTCCCAGCTCTGTAATCACTCTTTTAACAAGTGCCCTGGAAACTCCTTCTGATGTTCCCCTATTGATTTTTGAAGGGCTCTTTCAGGTTCTGACATTGATCGCCTCCCCTGATTTCTCTACATTTCTCCTCTGGACGAACGCTTACCCGAAACAGATATGTAGAACTCATTATTGTGCTAATGAGTCATAGATCTACTGTGCATCTCCTGACACGTCCTCCTGCCTTTCACTTAAATTGTCTACTTTTAAACAGAAAAAAGCCCAACCTTTCCAATTTCTTACATCTGTGCCACCACACATTCAAGAACGCAGAAGGACAATCACTCCTTTAGTCCAGTTGTTTATTTGAACTTTAAAGTCACATTCTTTTAGAACCTTGATTTTTAAAATTTGGGGGGTTTGTTCCCTCCTTGTTTATAACTACCGAACAAAGATCTTGTAAGACTTTTGGTTTTCTTAGAGCTGTTATTTCTTTTCCTCTCCAGCATATAGTGACATCTTTTGTGTCTTTCCAACTTCTGTAACTTTGGAGAGGCAGTGACCAACAAATTTCCCTCTGGCTGTTCTTTGACACCACTTGGGCTACTGTGCTTTCTTGGCTACTCCCCTATTTTTGCAAGATATCCCAAGCAAGAAATGGAGTTAAGACATAGGTTCTTGAAAATGAAAGTGATAAGACTGACAGGACTGTCTTTCAATTCACAGTCTAGTTATCACTAGCTTAACTCCTTCACCTTCGCTATTGCAGTGGTCAGAACCCCTACTGTTGCAGTGGGACTTCTCTTGTACAAGAGAGGGTTACATCAGTGAAAGTCTTTGTGGGCGATCTATTTGATTCAGCCCTAAATCTCTCCTCTATGTTCTCCTCCCTGTCTCCTACAAGATGTGATCAGAGTGGCCGAGGCTGCAGGCCTGAGTGCACTTGGTACAACCCTGCCTGCGTGTTACACGCCTGTGCCCCGTACGTCAGTGGCTGCACTCAACCCCACGTGCACTCTTTTCACTGCAGTGTCCCAGGGGGAAAAGTTAGAAGACTTTAAGTGCAATGCTTTTATTGGAATAAGGGTGATTTTTCAAAAGTGACTTTTAAACAGATGATAGAAGATTTCAAGGCTTCTGCCAGTGTTTAACTGTAATATAGCTTTGATATGGAGGCTGCATTATCAAATGGTAATGAGCTCCAATCCCAAAGGATGTGTATGGCCAGCAGTTACACTTTTATTCCAAAGTCTTTTTTGAAATCTTACTATTCATAAACCATACAAGACTCAAGCTTGCCATGTAGGAGAACTGTTTTGTCTCTTCCTCTAGTTGTATTATTTATAATAAAAAAATAAATATTATAGTATATCTTTAATATAAATATATATAGTAGTATTTTCCAAGACCTGCACTTATGGAAAAATACTTCTGACCATCAGAAACTGAGTGCCCACTACCTGTTACTCAAAAGACTTCATAGCATTTGAATCTGAAAAAATCAGGTGTCACACCTCCTCATGAGGCAGCCTGGTACGGTGATATGAGAACTGCTTTTCATTTGGGAAGGTTGAAGAAGAAGGGATTTGAGCAAACTAACTCCATACATTCAGGACTAGAAAAAATGCTGGTCCATAAATTAAAACTTTTCAGAGAAATCAAATTCTACTCACTTTTTTGGAAGCACAACTGTGTTTCCAGCCAAAGGAATGAGCACAGTTGATACCTCTACATAGCATTTTCTGAGTCTGAAAATCGAATATGAGAGAAATAATCTTTCTGACTCTTCTATAGAGGGACCATTTTCCTGCTCTGATGTGAGCTGGGCTGTACCAGTATAAGTGAGGACAGCACTTGACTTGGCCGTGTATTCGTGCTTACAATATTGCCCCTATTCACAGAGTGGAAACTTGCTGGATTTTTTCCATTAGGAGGAGAAATTGATGATAGGAGTCAGGAATGTCTTTGGTTTATTTACAAAGCATGTACTCAGAGTCTTGTTTCTCTGAATGCAGCAGAAACAAACAACAGGCACTGTTCTTACTCAGAGTTTCCAAGCTTGAGTCTCTAGTGCCACGTGTATTCCGTAGAGCCATGCTGCTCTGGTTTGGCCCCTCGCAGGACAGCTTCCCTGGCTGCTGCCTCTTAAGGACAGTGAGGTGAGACATGCACGTGCACCCCCCCACCATTCCCCCTCCTCCCCCCATGTAACCAGCTGGCTTCCTAACATCCATATGCTACAGGGAATCCTGGTCAAGCTCAGCCTACTTCTGGTCCAGTTCTGTCATGATCCGGGTGGCGTCTTCGGTTGTCTCCAGCCTCCTACTCCTGAAGGGACTAGAATGTTCTCTTCACTTAACTTGAAGGACAGACATGTGCAATAGCTTTCCTGAGGTATGTGACTGTAGATTTAAAAACTCCACAGCCATGAAAAGCCCTTATAGATACAACCCACACATGCACATGCACACACATGCACACTCCTGCATGCACACGTGCAAGCTTTTGGAAGTGCTGAGTAACTTGTAGTATAATAGAACTATACAATTCTTTCATAGTTGTATAAATAATTTATAATTCTCAGTTCCTTTATTGTAGGCAAGGTTTCACACTGGTTTTGCAATCAAACAGCTTGTCTCAGATCTGTGGCATGAACTTTTGTCAAAGGGAAATAGGTAAATGACAGGGGGAAATCTTGACATTTAGGCATCATTTCTGAATGCCTGCAACAAGACAATGTTCTCACATTTCAAACAAGTGCTAATTTTTATGGTATTGAGCGAGTCACTCTTGAGCTCTTCTGATCACATTTTGATAGGAGGGTGCAATGTATAATGTCATAAATTTTTCATTCCATGAAAAAAGTTCCCCAAGCATTTCAAACTAAAAAAATGGAGACTATGGGCAGGCAGAATTACACTGTGCTGTATTTCTCAGCTCACATTCTTAAAGCTTTTTCCCATCTTTAGTAATATTTATTCGCAGCAAAGAACATTAGAATAGTTACAAGTGCAAGTGAAGCTAAAGGCAGACTCTCACCAGAACCCACTGCACAAAAGGTGGAAAGCTGGCAGAATAAAATGTTCTCATGGCATTGTAGATTTGCAGTATTTTCATCATTTCTTCCCAGGACAACCTGTTTATAACTTGAAGTGCACAAAGGTTCACCTTTTGTCTGATCTCTACAATTCCCTGATCTCTGTAATTTGTGCATTTTCATACGTAAAATTGATCTGATTAATTCCATTTTAGGTATATATACAATTCTAAAACAATTTAAAAACTATTGCTAGGGTTTGATAAGAATTACATTTATCACATTTACATCAAATAAGAGAATAGCTAGTAGTTTATGAAACAGATTCTTTGAACCTGATGTTGAACCAATAAGAAAGGGATGTTTTCAATGATTCTTTTCATATGTTTATTGGATGCACATATTGCTTGGATCTGCCAATAGCGTTGAGAGCAATGACTAGATAGGGCAAAATAAACATTTTTAAACGTGAACAGACTGCATTGGTAGCAGTGGAATGCATCTAGTTAGCTAAAGACCTTGTCCTCAGGCACTGAAGAGATCATAATTACAGTTGCAACTCCACCTTCTGGATAATTTTGCTCTAAGGAGTCCAAGATTTTGGATCTTTTATTTGAATAAATGTGGATACCTCCTCCAGGGTCTGAAAAAGGGAAAATTTGACAGCTACATTCCAAAGAAAGCTTAGCTGAATGGAAAATGACTTCTTGCAATAATAACGTGCTCTTTGTTTAGTGGCGCAAATCACTATCATCACTTTTAAAAAGTGTAACTAGAATAAACACTGGATATGAGACCAAAGACTTATCTTCATTTCATGAGTTAAAGATTTCCATATGAAAATAAGTGTATATGTGTGAAATCTTTTTTTGAACAACCTTCAACAAATTTGTGGGAAAAATACAGTGGAAAGCTCTTCTCACCCGTGGCATTTGGGCTACTTCAAAGGAACACACAAAGGATAAATGAATCCCATGGAGATGGAGAGTTTAAAAACAGCTACATCCTTGACTAATTTTGTTCTGTGATATCAAAGAGTCTGAAGCTCTCCACAGTTGTCTCCTTATTTGTAAAGCCAGGGTACTGCCACAGACACTCTTCTATACTAAAGACAGCACTTTCAACATTTAGTATTCCACTTCACCACACCTATCTATAGCAATTAATTTTCTGTTTATTCTCACTGGCATCAGAACAATATTCAAACTCATATGTTCCTGGTCAGAAGGCTTTTAAACATATAGCTCTCTTTTAATACACAGATTTGCTTTCAAACATCTTCTTTCTGCATCCTTAGAAATCAACAGAGACTCAGAGTCATACACGGGATTTAATGGAAAAAGTTATAACCTTGTGTAAAGACAAGCACCAGCAGTGGAACAGTGATAAATGAAGCTGTTCAGGCCCCCTGGCATGTTGATTCTGTGGAGTACATTTTACTGAAACAGTTTCCATATCATGTTTGGCCTCATGAATGTTCAGTGGTAGAGGCCAAATCCTGTCTTCAATCCAATCTCTGCAATTCCCTTCAACCACGTTGCAGATTTCATCTGTTTTCTTGCATCAGATTCTTTCACAGGGATTCATCCGTGCCAAGCATCTTGAAGTTGTATTACCAAGAATGTTTCAAGCACAAATCTCTTAGCCTCATCACTGAACAAGAGTGCCTTTGCGCAAGTGCAGAAAAGGTTGCTTTGCCTTGAATTCAAGTAAAAAACTGGCAGTTTTGCACAATTTTGAATCAAGATTTTGGCCTTTAAAGCTGTGGCATAAACGTAGGTGTTGAACCAAAGCAAGATTTGAACTTTGGAAGAGGAATCAATGTCTGTAGGAATCTGTGAAATGTTTCCATGTGAAGAGAACATTCTCCAGTATGTCCCTAGACTGACTTGTCTGCAGGGCTTGGGAAAAACTGCATCTTTATTTTCTCCACTACAGTCCACATTCACAGACTGGAATTATAGCTGTGCCTTGGTCTGATCACTGTTTTCACCCTCTCTATCCCTGGGGTGTCAATCCTTTCTCCCTTCCTGTGAGCAGAAATTAATGGAAGAGGAGGGAAGATTTTGTTAATCTTGGCTCAAGGCTGGCTAGGGCACTAACGGGCTGACCAAAGGGTCAAGACCTCCCGAAAAAGAAAGGACTAACCAAAAAAAAAAAACCCTGTGTGAAGCAAAGGCAAAACCAGGCAGGAGTGTGAGATTTGAGGGCTCACAACTAGATCAGGAAAGTATTAGGGGACCTCTCCGAGCAGAAGACCCCCCAAAATGCCTATCAGGCTGCAAATACCTGGTTTACCACTCACTTCTTTACTTTTCCTTAGATAGACTGCTGCACCTTGATAAGAAGCCTTTCCTGTCATCAACTCCCACTGTCCCCTACCTCACTGTTCCAGTCAGCACGTGTGTGCTCAAGGGACATCCCCTCTGCTCCTGTCCTGCTTCCCTGCCAAAGGACCTGTTTAGGCTCCAGGGAGAGCTGCTTTCCTCTTTTGTCAGTGCCAGAGCAGCTTCTGTCTGAAAACGACCTTGACCAATAGGAAGAGGAGAGAAGAGTTTTTGCAATGCTTCCATGTTACCAGTCCCAGTGTAGACAAGCCAGTGCAGGAACACTACCGTGCTGGTGCTGGGATATTTAGCAGGGCATGGATTGGCTTTTGGGGTGCTCAAGCACATTTCTAGCTGGAGTCCTTTCTAAGACAAATTTCAGGCTAGAGATGGGAATGAGTGGAGGATGGAAGGAGGAAACCTATGACAAAAAGCAGCTAATGGCCAACAGCAAGGAGACAGCAAGGAAATGAGGAAGGTATTGTCTCTTTCCCTGCTGAGAATGGGACCATTTCATTTAAGAAACATCTGAGAAATAATTTTAAAATGCTGTCTCAAAACAGTTAGGACTAGCAGACATCAATCAGGGGAAATCTGTCTTTAAGTTCCAGACTCTGGAACTGTATTTCTATTGTGTTTGAATCAAATCAGTCAACCCCACTTAATTTCCATTGTTGAGGGAGTCTAAAATAGGCAGGAAAGTAAGAAAAAAACAAAGTCTACTGGGGAGATATGCTGAGAAAGAAGAGCATTTTGAGAGGGAAAAGAAGTGGAGAATTGACAGGAAGAATATAAAATGGAGCTAGTGAAGCAAATTTTTTGGTATTTTTTTTTCTATAGAGAATTTGTCATCAGCCTATTGTAACCATCCACCTGTACAGTGACTATAAAATACACTGGACATAACAAGCTAATCTTTCGACTTTTCTTTGCATCACCGTTATGGGGAAAATGCCACAAGGGAAATTTATCTGACATGTTGTCATTCCTCTTTGCATTTTAAACCTGTCTCCAAAATGAAAAAGTGAAGCAGTTTGTTTGAGTTGCAAAAGGGGTTTTGGCTTACTCCCCATGAAAATATGATTATAAATTCCTCTTGCATTTACTGTTGGCATATTATAAACAATTGAGTCCACTGATTACTGGGTTATATAAGAATTTTCGTGTTATTTGAGACCAGGTGCTCTATGAAAGTGACATAGATATTTTTTAACATCTAAAATTCAAGCTAAAAGAAAGTTTTTCTGTTCTGTGGGATTTTTATTACTTGCCTGGGGAGGAGGAAAGAAAACTGTGGGAGTTCTTGCCTCATACTCCCAAGCTGATTGCTTTCATTGCAATTTTTACCCATTTGCAGCTGGCCTATGAGTATTCCTGCTCTGTGACAGTGCTGTCCCCATCCAGATTTTCAAAAATGTCAGTGTCCTTATTTAAACCCCTGGGGTTCAGCCTCTGCATTTGATTCAAGATTTTGAAAGTCTTGGCATCTACCTCAATGCTTCTTGGTGACTTGTAGGGCATGAAAGAAACTGCATTTTGACCACTCTATTCTACCTTAGTGTGGAACACTGAATTTCCTGTCACAGATGGTGAAAAAACATGGGAATGAATGTAATCCATTTATTAGTTTATGGTCACAAAGTCCTCAAGGGAGTGTTCCAAAACCAGAATGTTGGATTTGATCTTTCTGTGAGTTAGCAGAAAAATCTCACTTCCTATTAGCTATATGCCCAATAGTGTCCAAGTTTTTGATAAAGTCATCAAAGGTGCAGAGCAGTCACATATACAAGTATTCCTAGCAGACATTTTTTACAATGACTTAATTTTTTGAAAAGCTTTCTGAGATCTTCAAAATACAATTGTAGAAGAGAATATCTGTATGAGGATGACCCAGCTGAAGAACACTATTTCAGAAAACATTACTACCCACACTATGGGATACATAGTTCTATACATTCTATTGTATTCTATACTATTTGTCATATTCTGATATATTCTTACAAACAGTGTATGTTTGCCTATTACTGCTATACTGAAGCAAACTTGAACCTCAGGTATTTGGACTGTAACCTTCCTTTTTCTGCAAGTTTCACCCAGGTTAAAAGATTTCCTTAATGAAAAAGTAAAGCATGGAGAGTGAGAATATGAGTGCATTTTGTAGTTGCAGCCAGCCAGACTCACATTGTCCCTTAGGTTTGCTTCTGCTTGGTTATGAGAGGAACCTTGAGATTAATTAAAGAGGTTATCTGAGTGAACTAGCAGTCTGCATTCTTTCAGTGTAACTTGTCACTTGTGGAACCAGTTTTCTGATATAAGGACATTTTCCTAGTCAGAAAGCTGTGGAGACTATCACATTCGTTTGCTGGACTCATGGAAAATCCAGCTGTATTTGGATCTCTTTAGATGACACTGGATATCCAACACACTACAAGCACATACTCCAAGGTGTTTAGAATGGATCACAGATCCCATTTGATAAAATGTATGACTGAGACATAGTGTGAAACTTATTAAACTGATGGTTCAGGGATTGATAGCTCATTGATAAGGGTCTCATACAGCAAAGTAAGAACACACTGAAGAAGAACATTATTAGATCAATTTCTACAGCAGACTTTGTGGCCCACAACATTAAAAGGAGAAGCAGGAAATCCTGTGTCCCACCTTTGATTCCATTATCAACTATTTAATGGCATTCTTTATTAATATAATCATTATTTGTACAACAGTGTCACTTAGAAGCTTTAACTATGAGGCCACAGTTGAGTCATTTAATCTCCAGGGTTCGGTTTCCCAATCTCATAGTAATATTTTAGAGCCATGTTGTTAGGAAGACTTAGCAATGTTTGCTGAGCCCTTTGAAGAAATGAAACAATGTACTAAGGTATAAGGAGGGTTGTTATTTTAAAAAATCTTAATTATTTTTCAAAAGCAAACAATTTTGGCAACATGATAAAAGGCAGAAAGAAAGAGGGAGTGTAGGACTGAAGACAGTATGTTCATTTTTATCCACACTAAACAGTAAACTCTTCAAGGAGCACTATATACTTTCATTCTCATTATTCTATCACCCAGCCTCTAGCACTCAAGAGCAGTCATTTCATATCTGTATTTACACTTCTCAAGTCATAGTCTGTGCTCATGCTTTTCAGCACTTTATACATTTGTTTAAGGATCAACTTGGAGCACTTATTTTTCCTACTGGGGAAACACAACACATTCACAAAACACAACCTGCAACTGCAGAACTACTATAAATCATAAAATATCACTGACGTCCCCCTTTCATCTTCTGATAGATGCTTTTTTCAGTGGTTTTGCTTTCATTTAGTTTGCTCTGCTGCTTCTTCCTTGGGATTGAAATACATTGTCTTTAATCTCTTTCCTCAGCCAATAAAATTTTTTTCTCCCAATAGTGCACAACAACATGATTGTTAGTTGTTGGTGTATGCAAGTCCATCCATGCATCTTTGGCAATCAAAAGCTATACCACCAGGTCAACTCCTTTACCAAAGGGCAATGCCCATATCAAACCCATTAATCTTACACTACGTCTATCAATAATATACTTCCTGTACATTTTGTGTGTCTAAGTACTAGTTAGTACTAGTTTGGGGATGGAAGACATGAGGGTACAACTCAAACCATGACATTTGTATGCTGTGAAGACTAGGATAAAATGCTGACTTTGCTTTCTGTGGTTTTAAGCTGAATTCAAGTAGTACAAATTAGGTAAGTGTCCAAGCAGGAGGAAAGAGGAATTCAACCTAAAGAAAAAGACATAACACACAAGAGACAATATCAGGAATGGAAGGAGAATGTCTAGAGGAAAGGCCAGTGGGAACGTGTCATAGGCAGCCAGAAGTGAGGTGAGATTTGGAGTGTGTGTTACTGTACAGATGCAGTCAGGACCATTAAAATAAAAAACCCAAAGAAGACGTTATTCGTTTTGAGCTCTGTTGGTAATTCTCTAGCATACTTCAACTTCATCCACAAGTTGCTGCTTGTTGGCTCATTAAGTCAATCCACTTGCTTTTTTAATCACCTGTATTGCTCATGATAAGCATGTAAATGTTTTGTGGCAATATTTTGTGACAACTTCCCATCAATGAAAATACGATCTTGCTCTGAAGAAAAGGTGATTAATGAGACTCCATAGCTCTTTTGAAATTTCTTTTGTTATGACTATGAAAAATAGAAATATAATTTTAAAAAATGTGCTAATTCCTGCTGAACTTTAAACAAATAAACAACAAAGAGTCTGATCGGGACAGTTTGGGTAAATTTAGCTGGTGTGAACCAGTGGCTAACATGTAACAGCTGAATTTATGGTATTCCACTCAACTTCTTTCTGTTTTCTGTGTAAAGTTACCATTAAGTCCATTGCTTGCTTTTAACTCTCTAGTTTCTAAAAGCTGTGCATTAGGTTAAATTCTATGTTCTGTGAATCTGGTCACAAGATAGTGCCTTGACTGTGTATGAAAAGTATTCTGGAGAAAAGCTATTTGTCTGTCTCTCTGTCAACTAACTAAAGGTCCAACTCTGTAAAAATAGTTAAGGCAATCTATCTGGAACAGGAATTTAACTTGTTTTAAAAGCCACTTTCTGAAAAGTTTCATTTGCTACCTATAAAGGTAAAATGGACTCTTTTTGGATTAGAAAATGTTATCTTCTTCAGCTTTTGCAGGATTATGTCTCCACTGTGTGAACCCAGTATTCACACAGGATTGTGTAATGGTAAAAGTATTTGGCTAGAACAGCCAGCTTTATGATTGACTGATGATATTCTACTGAAGATTGAAGTGAAGATAACATTTTCAAAAGAAAAATATTGCTGGCGCTTGACTACCTGTTCTGTACAGCATTTATTCGCACTTGTCAACTAACCAAAATAAAACCTTTAATACTGCCAATTTGTGACCTTCTTTGCTGTAAAATATTCTGTTACTAAATCAGCACTTCTCTGCTGCCTGTGTTTGTCTTAAACCTTTTTGTGAAACAGTATCTACCCCCTTAGAGCCATTTACTGCTCTTGCTGTGTACGCAATGAGAGTTCTGTGCAAAGATCAAGGGGACATTAGGTGTAGTTACATCCAGGTGATAGTGATGCAGGGTTTACTTTAGGGTTGCTCATTTATTAGGATACATTTTGTGTGTTCTTACTGAAGGACAGCTCAGCGGTATTGGAGCCTGAACTCATTGTTCTCAACATTTAAACACTCTTTACGCTGAATAGTTAGGATGAGCTGGGTAAATGTTTTGAGGTTTTTTAAGGTAATCAGTTAAAGACATATGAAACTACAGTTATGTTTTACCAGCTTAATACAGCCATAAACTGTAATGCCTGATTTATCCTGATGAAATAATGAGAAGATGTTAACATTTCTCATAATAATCTGTGATGAATAGGAAGTGTTTTTGCCCATGGCTATATAATGCTAGGGTCTGATTATATCAGAGCTCATAAATGAAAAAGTCAGAAGGGACCACTGTGATCATCTGGCTTGGCCTCTTTTATAATACAAGCCATGGGACTTCCCTGAATTAATTCCTGTTTGAACTGGAGCACAAAGTTTAGAGAAGCAGCCAATCTCAATTAAAATATTTCCAGTGATGAAGAGCCCACAGCAACCCTCAGTGAATTGTTTCAAGGAAAAACTATCCTTGCCCTTACATTTTTGAGCCTTATTTTTATTTTGAATTTCCCTTAATTCAGCTTCCAGCAATTAAATCTTATTATGCCTTTGTCTGCTAGGCTAGCTCTTATTTATCAAAATCACATTCCTGCTATAGATACTTATGGTCTGTGACCATCTCAACTCTTAGCCTCTCCTTTTTTAAAACAACAGATGAAATTCTTAGAGTAGATTGCTATTAAACATGTTTTCTAGTGGTTTAATCAGTCCCATGGTTCTTCTTCATGTAGTCTCTGTAATCCCTTAGCATCCTCTCTGGGTTGAAAACATCAAGAACGGACTGTAGCCCATCACGAGTTCTACTAATGCTAAGTGTAGAAGTGACATCATCTTCCCCACTCTTCATATATGCTCTTGGATCCCTTGGATCCCTTATGGCTGCAGTGCCCACTGAGGGGTTACATTCAGGAGGTTACTGACCATCAACATTCAGATGCTAAGTCAAAGTTAGAAATGCACTGAGTAATTTAGAATTTTAAAAAGACAAATATTTCAGGAGATATTTTAGCTTACTTATGTAGAACCAAATTATATCCAAACTTAATGTAGTTGGACATGGGTGCTGTAAAAAATTCCCCTCACTGCCTGACTCTCATATATGTCTATGTACATGGTTGTGTGCAACAGCTTTAGTGATTGGTGAAGCAAAAGGGTTGAGCTTCAGGTGCTCCACATCAGCTGGTGAAGGGAAGCCAGGACAGAAAGTGGTAGGTGGCTCCACCCGCAGCAGAACTTGCTCCCCATCTCTCCTCATGCTGGGGAGGTGGGCAAGGGGCAGGGATGCCCTCTGGCACTCCCTTCCTGAACATCACCAGTCCGAGAAGATTGTAAGGAAGGAGCACACGGAGAGGCAAAGGGATGCCTGGAGGTGGATTTCTCCAAACCTAAGTGACTGCGAAAGCCTGGATTCATTAGGTTTTTAAAGCAAGGGTAGAGAGATACTAAAGACCCTTCAATAGCCTGGCAATATTCCTTTAGTCTTGCATGCTGTCTTCTCTAACCAGGCTCCTCAAAGTCTTTTTACACCTCATCTTGGAGAATGAGTAAGCATCCTCACATCATTTCAGCCAATGTCATAAGTCACTTGTGTAACTTGCACAGCTACCTACATAAACCAGCCACTCACCCCCAGGAGACCAGTGAAGCTTGTGCTAAACCTTGTCCCTGTGTATAGTCTCTGTTGCTGCATGAAATGCTTAGATAAAAGCTGATGTAGTTATTGCTGCTGATGCTTGCATTGCATTTACTGTGACAGGTAGATGGGCCTTTAATTCATCATATTACTGATATCAGCCATCAGGACAGGGCATGGACATGTTTTACACAGTAA
The DNA here is from genome assembly GCA_013400975.1 of Atrichornis clamosus. NCBI lineage: Eukaryota > Metazoa > Chordata > Aves > Passeriformes > Menuridae > Atrichornis > Atrichornis clamosus. The sequence goes on from WBMZ01012950.1 coordinate 31,733, forward strand.
ATTAACCAGTGACAATGTCCCCATAGGAACTATGTTTATACTAATGTTCCATTTACTGCATTTATTTAAGATACCAAAATTAATTGCATATACCACAGCCAATTTATGTGCTCAACATTCTGTTACACACCCTTGAAGTCTGAAATTCATTAACATCATACATATTTTAACACACTCATCTGTCTCTTTCTTAACTGCGTGTAGGATCTAAGATATTTTCCTCGGGGCTTGGAGAAGTGTTGCTCCACACTGTGCTGAAGCACAGGGTCTTGGATATACCCCGTAGGAGTTTAATGAGTGTTTATCTTCTGATAGTGCCAAAAGGCTGTCTTGCAGTCAATCCTTCCGGTGGCTGTAATTTCTCAATGTAGTGCTGATCATATCTCAGTGGAGGTAGATCTTACTATGCTTCAAAGCAATGCCAAGGACCCAGTGTTGTTATAATGTCTCAGAAAAAACACATGCTTGCCCACTGCTGCATTATATCAACAAGAATTTACTTCTTCAATGCCCTGAATTTTTCCAAGATCACAGTTTGTACTGGGGAGATCCCCATTTACAACAAAGTCTCCTATTTACAAGGCAATTAGGGTTTTTGTTGTAGTGAATTCTCATCTCTTCATATGCACTGTTCTTCCTCATCCTCTCACCATCACCAGTGAGAGTGGTGCTGGGGCCACGAATGTAGAAATATGCAGACAACATTGTGTGCAGCCTCAAGATGCTGTTCAGGCTCTTGGTACATGTATTTCTTTTTTTTCAGAAAGGGCTGATTATATTTTTTCTTTGCTTTTTGCAGAGATAAAGTCTCACACTCTGTTCAGGTCATTGCAACCACCCAAGCTAACACACTCCTGGGTTAAGTTACTGTCTCTCAGTTGGAAAACAGTTCAATTCACAACATGCAACTCGAAAACAAAGTAATATGGGCTAAACTTACACTCAGCTGTGACAGTGCTTTAACTTCACATTTGCAAGAGATGTACCAATACTCACTAAGTATCTTCTAGCTCAAAACTGTACTTCTTGTGGTGCATTTTCTCAAAAGGTCTGTTCCTACTATGCTCCAAGGTCTGCTAGGGATGCTGCAGTTTTTCATAGCCTCTTTTACTGTTTGGACCACATTTCCCCACATATGCTTACCAGGTTCCTGGATATCCTTGATATAGTTTGGCCAGTCTGCTGTGCCTTTGGCTTTCCAGATACAGAATTCTCTTCCAAAATGGTTCTGTGTTATTCTTAAGAGTTTCTATTTTCAGTCATCCAACTGCCCTTACATACACTATCTTCTATGCCCAATTCATCTTGATAGCTCCAATATTTTTGAGAAGGAAGCAAAATTTTTCCCTGATGTCTGGCTACCCTATCAGAAATCTAGACACAAGCACTTGTAAATCTTTGTTTTGTGAAGCTTTTTCAGATATTTTCCAAATCCCTGCTTTGAAACTGTCTGTATAGGAATAAAAAAAAAGGGAAAACTATCCACTTCACACATACATTGGACAGAAGTTCACTTTTTTTAAAAACCCTAGTTAAAAATGGTATATGGCTGGATTTTCCATCTGTCAGAGTACTTCTTGCTCATTTTCACTGTTTTCATGCTGCAGGACTGCTAAAAATGGCTAAAAATTAATTCTTAATATACAAAAGTAGAATTGTTTTGCAGAGTCAGAAGCTTTTGTTGAAAGTTGTTTGTGACTTTCTGCCCTTAAACATACATACACACTACTCTATTGCCAGACACTCTTCCCAGTGCATGTTTTTATCCTTTTGGTAAGAGTGACCTTGACATAAAAGCTATGAAATATTTCTGTCTTCAGTGCAATATCCCAATTCTGTTTCAATAGCATCATATTATTTATTTGCCTATTGATTTTAGTTATTACATTTAAAGGTGTGAGATATGCTCCCTGATGGATGTGATGGCAGCATTATGCTGAAGTTTTCTTTCTACAGCATCTTTCTTCAGTAGCTGCATCAAGGGTTTCGCATGCATTCAAGACTCTTGGAATAAATATCAATAGATATTTCTATAATCTAATGAGAGAAAGGGGAGAAAATAGTAATGCAAAGCATAAATAGAAGTAATTAAAATATATGTAAATAAGATGATGAGAATATAAAATGAGAATGTAATGGAAAAAATGAGTCAGCAGTCAGCCTTCTTTCTCTGTTCTTCATGTCCTCCTCCTGCCCGCCACTGCTCCCTGGGAGTCAGATCTCGTTAGCATTGTCTCCATGCTGAGCCCAGCAGGGATCCCTCAGCTCGCAGCGAGCCACGTCAGCATCGGGCATGGCACAGATCACTGCTGTGCAAATGAGCTAGACAGGGGCTGGCAGGGGATGGCGTAAGGCAGAACTCGTTTGTTCAGGCACATTTCTACCACTTATCAGCTATGCCAGATCAGGCAGAAGTTTCTTCATCAGCCATGTAGACATGTTCTAAACTCCTGCATAGTATTTAATGCATGAGACTAAACAGTGATCTTTCTTGTGGGGCTTTCTGTGAGTTCAGACTTCAGTGACATTGTGTGTGCCTTCTTTTCCACACACATTATATGGGAGGAAGCCGCTACTAAGTAGATTTTAAATCAAAGCAGTATCAAGGCCAAACCAAAACCCACTGGACAGGAGTCTGTTCTGTGGCATAACTGTCATACAGGTGAATCAGCCTGGAAACTGCTTACCATAAGAGAAATTAGGTGATTGCAAAAAGAATGTGACATCATTTTATGCAAATAATAACTCGATGCTTAGAATGAGACTGGTATTTCATTATGAAATGATACAAATATTTAATTGATAGTTCGGTCCAATTGCTACCAAAGACTGGCCAAAGATGGCTGGAAGACTAGCACATGATCATGCTGTCCAAGTCTATTCCACTTCCTACTCATGCTTTATTTGTAAGACAGAAAACACTGACTCTCCTGGGCCACAAGTAAGGTGCAAGTCTTTCAGCATTGCTTGAAGATGGGCATTGAGAACTTTCCTGGCTGGCATAATGAGTTAAGGTGACCTGGAAACACTTTGGACAATCTGAAATTAAGAAAGCAACAGATCTGCATAGGAAGTCCATTTTAAATTGGGCTCTCAGTACATATGACTTTCCTCCTCAGATCCACTGTATCTCCTTTTGTATTAGGAAGAAACTTCAGCATCCTGAAGAGTCATGCCCAGAAGAGAGCTGCCTTCTATTTTAACTAGATCCCCATTTCTGTTCTGAGGAATGAAACCCCTGGAACTCACCAAACACACATCCACCATGATTTCTAACTGCAGTCTGAAGAGTTGAATAGTTCCTTTTTCCTTGTAAAAATTTCCCAGTGAAGCTGAGGAGTAAGCTAGATTGGTACTAGGTTGAGTGGAGAGCCTGAGAACAGCTTCAGGGCTGAAGACAGAATGTGTAGGTTGGATCACATGGTTTAGCTGTATGGTGGAGACATTGAATAGAGAGGACACAGGGCAACAGACAGTCTGCAACAGTAGTAAAGATTCAGGTTTTAAGCACCTCAGTGATCCACAAGGGAAAGTTTCATGGAAGCTGAGAGAGTGTTGGCAAGGGGAACATTGCAGAGGCCAAGAGCCATAGTTCTGGAGGGCTGTTGGCAAAGCACACTTTCAAACACTTCTGCCATGTCTTCACCGAGTAGCTGGTGTGTGCCTCATGCTGGGGCTCTGGCTCACCACTTACACAGGTTAAGGGCCCAGCCAGGCTGGACTGTGACCTCTGTGAGTGCTTGCCTTCCCTCATTGTATCCGCAATACTGAGAGTGCTCTGCTGACTGCCAGTACATTAGGAAGGTTGCAAAAAATGGTTCCAGCACAAAGGCTGGAAGTTGTATCTCCGTATTGTCCTTAGCAGGGTGGACAAGAGGAGGGCAAATTACTTGTAGAAAAGTTAAAATAATTTTACCCAGGTCCTGATAAAATCAAACTCTCTGTGGAGTGTGTGAGCCTTTCTGTGCCACTTACCCAGCCCTGAAGAAGGGTTGGTAGCATTGTACCATCTACACCTCAGTCATTAGTCACATAAGAATCAGTAGTTAGGGTTGTCCTTTCTTGCACTGCTTTGAGGAACCTCACTTTTATCATGAAGCTGCTATTACCCTAGTTTTAAATTTCTTCTCTGACACACCTGACGTCAAGAAAAAAGCCTAAACCCAAGTGTGATAGAAGCATTCTTTAAGTACTGTCCTCTGAAAAGTCAAATGAGCTTCCTCCTAAGGTCAAGTAAGGATCCTGTTCCAACCCAGTTGTTGAGCAAGATGTTACAGAAATCCTGCTTTACGAAACAAAGACCCTCCTTTGCTTCTTTCAGGAACAAAAAATATAAAAACTCTCTCCTGAGAAAATCTGGAGAATTTTTACAAACTAGAGGTGCGAATCTGTCCCTCACAACACTCACCCAACTATTTAATAAAGTCTAGCTGCTACCTTATCACTTAAAATTTTAACATCTTTATTTAAAAGTCTTCTGAGGATGGATCTATCAGGAAAGGAGAAAAGACATGAGAAGAAGGTTCTCCGCACATGTGGAAACAGAAGAAAGTGGGGAAGAGGAACATAGTTCAGTAGGAGGTTGTATGACAATTCTCACATAAATTAGTTCTGGCAAGAGCCTGTAAAGCAGAGTTCGAGCCTACATGACAAACACATATTGGGAAAATCTTCATGTATCCACACATTTCGTTTAGTTTTGAAGTGATGGTGCAATGCGTGTGCATCGGAAACAATGAGAGCATGTGCAAATGAAAGAAGGAGAGAGTCGATTTCTGTGGCTATGCCAGCAGATCATGACTATATAACTTGTAGTGTGGGAATAAGTTAGCACAGAAGACCTCTATGGTGTTGCAAGTATGATGAAACACCTGGGTTGAAAGATTAATACAAAGAGAGGACGTAAAGAGTCAGAGTGAGGAACACAAGAAGGCGAAGGATCAATAAGAGTGGTCCAGAGAGACAGGGGGGGACAGCACACAAAAGGCAGAGGAGAAAAGCTGGGAAAATCAACTATTGCACAGTATAAGAGGAAACATCTCAAAATAGAAGATAGGAAACTTAAACGGGAAGAAATAGTGTAAAGACATTGAAGAATACAAAGAATATAAAGCCAATTTTAAAATTTGTTGGTAACTTGGGATTTTATAGGGTGAGGACTTTGTTTGGGGGTTATTGCTCTTTTGGTGTAAAATGCACTACAGAGACAGAAATGTGCTTACAGTCAGTAACAGCTGCTTGCTACCTCTCTTATGATTATAGTTTGTTTGGTTTGCAGGTTTTTAATTTTTTTAGGTTCGGTTTGGTTTTGTTGGGTTTTTTTAGTTTGGACAAAATTTTTCTTCGTTTCCTTGACAAGTTCTCTCAAAAAGCCACTCCTTTGAGTGTACCTGTGCTTCCCCGTTACTGGCTGGTGTTCAAACTGTCCTGTTTACTTTGCAAAAAAGAATGTGAAAAAGCTTCACAGATTTTACCATGTTAAGGGAAATCTCAGCTATTGCTTGAGCAGTTGCATGTCTTCTCATCAGTTGCACAGAAAGATAAGAATAAGGTAAGAATATCTTCCCTCCTGGTCTTGTCTGAGATATTTCCATACTATTCAGTCAGGATTTCCAAGGTGGGATGTAAACATAAAGGGTGCAGTGGAGGAGAGCACAAGCTAGAAAAGGGAAGTAAAGAGCCAGGAAGAAGAAGGATGTGGAGATGAATGAAAGAAAGTAAGGGCATTTAAGATAGTCTATGAAAAGTGGAACAAAAATAAAGTAGAATATAGAATAAAAACTTGATAGGTAGAGGAAATGAAGTGACATGCAAACTGAAAATAGAGCAAAAATAGATTTGAGAAGAGAAAATCAGTAGGGAAATGAAAATGTAACCAAATTTGTGCAAGACATATAGAATGGTGGGAAGAAACTAAAGGAAGCTATAGGGCAAAATAGAGAAAAGTAGAAAGAAAATAAGTAGAAGAAAAGCAGAATAATAAGCCAGTGAGTAATTTTTTAAAGACTAAAAATTGACTGATGTCCACGTCTGTTTATTTATAGGTATTGTAGGGAAGAGATGCACTATATTTTTATGTAATGTCTAGAAGTTTGGAAACAAATGTTGGAAAGAGGCACTCCTGCTGGAAGACATATTTATGTTTTCCTTAGGCCTTTCATGAACACGTAGTTAGATTTTTGTAGCTAATAGACTGCTGCATTACTGATATGTTATGTAGAGTATACTGACATTGAAAAAGCGTGGACAGGAGGCACAGTAGGTTCAGTGGTGTGCATGTAAACATTTCTAGCTATACCCTTACGGGAAAGAGTCCCAACTCTCTCCATGCAGAAAACAAGTCATGACCTTTGAGAAAGTAAGCAACACAGATAAGTCTGAGTTGCCAGATTTTTATTCCTGTCCAACAGGACAGAAAGGGATGCAATGGAAATTAGAAATTTGGCTTAGTTTCTTGAATGCCACTTCTGTGCGCACACACCTTTATTTATTTTATTGCAATGGTTCAGGTATTTGGGCTTTTCTTGGATCCATTTCTAATGAGAACCATGTCCAGTTATTCCACATACTTTTAATCCCAGTTTTGAAGCATTATCTGCATTAATATGCATAGAGCCATTGACTTTGCTCATGTGTGTAAGTGCTCACCACTGTTACTAAGGCCTTTTAAATGCTTTAATTCACAGAACAGATTGTTCTTTTCGTGTGAAACGATACTTTTTGTTGGTTAAACACTAGCAGCTGGATGAACTTTGAATGCATTTCAATAGGGACCGCAAAACTGCCCTTTTGTTTTACATTTTCTTGTACTTAGATTGTGCCCTCATTCTTTGTATTTACTATTCACAGTATTTAATGTACAGTTAAAATGCTTAAAAGAGAGAGACAGGGAATGGTTTAACCTCTGACAAGGGCAGCATTTCTAAATTCAACTGTAAGCACTTAGTTAGGAAAAATCTGTTTCTACTTTCCTGATGAATCCCATTAAACAAAATGCAGGTTAACTATACACAGAAAAGTCATGATTTCAGCCTTGCCAGGAAAGGCCAAATCCTGCAAATCCCTGTTCACACGAGCAGTCCTTCAAACTGTGAGTCCTTTTCAAGCAAAAGAAATATTCACGTGATCTTAGGATTTGCAGAATTTGGCCTCCAGCTAATCACTTGGCAAAATTGTGGCTCCACAAAATTTGTAGCCTCAAATAAAACTTCCTAAGTGGTTTTTTATTCCTTTACAGTATTAAGCTCCTTTAGAAAAAATGACTACCAGGTGATGAACTTTCCTGGGATTCAGAATATTTGCTAAAATGATAACAAAACAAGGCTCACATATCTGAGTCATGGAATTTAGAAAACCAAAGCTTTACAACGGTGTAACTGTAACTAATGAATTCATCTTCCTTCCTCTGTGGATTCGCATGAATGCAAACAAGAAAAAGAATTTGTCTTGGAAAAGCTCATTGCAAATTGAAGGATAATCTAGTCACTTTAAATGGGCCAAATTCTGTAGCCTTACTGTAGTAAAATTCCAAATGTTGCCATTTGACATCGAGAGTATTGCCTGACTTGGGGCTGTAGCTCTGTAACAGAGGATCTTACTAGAGTTTGTAATTTTATTCCCTTCCATAATTATTTTCAGAAGTGAAGCAAAGGTTTCCCTTTCCTTTGCTGAAAGCAGGAGGCATTCCTCTTTTACATCTTGTTTGATAAGAAGTGCTGCACCACACGACTGTCTCTTCTTGCCTGTCGCAATGAGAATGTCTCCTGCTGCTTCAGCAGCTATCTGAGGGCTGTATATGTGCTAATCTCTCCAGGGATCCTCCCGCAGCCAGTAATGTCACTTCATATGGTTCCATTGCATTGCAAGACAACATGGTATGAAATGGTATCCAGAATCCTACCAGGAATGAGAAGATAAAATCCGCAGAGCAGACATTCCTCAAGGAAGATTCATACCAGAAAAAAAATAAAACAGTGCTACTGTAGGTCAACAGCAGAACTATAACTGTTCACAACTCCACAGCATCTCTATCTGATTATCCCAAAGGGTTTGGCAGAGGCCCAAAAGTAATGATATGGTTGTCTACTTTTGTAGGAAGAAATCAACTGGATAAAGTTAATTTTTTTCTATGACAGACATCTGTGATTTTTCACTGGATTTACAAATGAAACTAGTTCCAAAAGGCTGGGAGTAGACATATAGTTCTGAAGCCCTGCATGTGAATGTGAAATATTGTTATATTCTGCATACATTTTCACTAAATCAGGCTTCTGATATTGCATGAGTAGAATTAGACATCTTAATAGAAAACACTTTATGATTTAAGAATCCTCTAAAGTAGCTCCACAATAGCTGTTCCATGTTTCATAATGCCATAATTTTGCAGCCTACTATCTCTAGCGCTCTCCCTCTCTTGCATGGTTCCCCCCATTCTATCCCAGATGAAACACTAGACACCACTTTATCCAAGCCCTATGCTTGCTCCACATTTGAAGAAGAAAGGAAACCTTTATCTGGAAGTAGGTATTTTTGGTTGTTTGGTTCTTAATGTGTTTCAAGCTGTTTCACATTAGTCTCAGAGGCCTAGATGGTATAGAGAGCAGAAGGCAGGTGAGACAGTTCATGATAAATGAAATTTATGTCATGAACATCAGCACCTCATTTGTGTACATGCGTGTTTTCCCCGTTGCTGAGTTAATTATTCTTGGTAATAATATTGAGTCAGACACATGACTATATCATTGCAGACAAACCCATATTATTAATGCATTTTCACTAAAGTAATCCTTGCCACAGGCAAGATTTTAACCTTCTAAGGGGTTGTAAGCTGCTCATGCACGTAGTTGCTCTTCCCAAGGAACAGACTACGAACAAACCTAAACTTGTAGTCCTGGTTTATGCCTTGTTCTACCTCATCTCTGGGGAGGAATAAGAGACAGAGCCTTTAATATCTCTGAAGATCCTTTGATACAGATGAAGTTCTATCTAAAGATCATTTAAGAAAAATAATCCTGGGTTGAAGAACACTTCTTTCGTAAAGTGACTGCAATTTCTTTATTAGGTACAGAAAGAAAGAAAAACACCAGCTCTTGTTCATGACGGAGATAATCCCAGCTGTCACGCAGCCGCCCAGGAGAGTTGAGTCCTGTTTGCTCCAGTGACTAATTCCAACTGAACAGAGCACATTTTGTCTCTGCTGGCATTTCAGTTTGAAGGACCTTGAGCCCGCAAAAGCGGGTATCTCTGTTTTTCCCTTTCCCTTCCCGGGTGGCGCAGCTGCCTGCTGCTGGAACACATCCCAGCTGCCCCAGTGCCGAGCACCGCTGGCTCAAAGCAGAGTTATGGGCAGCAGCGATAAAAATGGGCTCTTACTCAGCAGAGCTGTTCCCTGCATGCCCTGGAATTAGAGCTGCTTACTTTTCTGACCAAAAGCCTGATTTTACAATTGTTAGCTCTGCAGAGCCAAGGAGCTCTGGGAGGGCAAGCCGGCTTGTGTTCTGTTTTGTACATCATCAACCAAATGGTCAGCCAAATTCCTATGGTGGAATCTTTATTACCAGAAATGACCTATGAGGCAGGATGAGTATTTTTTACTTTCAAATCTCATGTGGAAGCTGCAGGTTAGCAGCTGGGAAAAAAAAAGTTTTCTAATCTCTAAACTCAGTAAATATGATTGGAAAGTCATCGAAGATTTTGTCCCTGTTAAAGACTAACTGAATTACAAAGACTTTTTAAAAAATGTATTTTTTTTGGTTTTGTGTGTGCATGTGTTATTTTTCCTTTTCTTTCCCTTTTGTGTCTCTTTTTGTCAGCTGTTCTTTAAGGCTCTGTTAAGTCCCTTGGTTTCAAATAATGTTGAAACTTATAGTTTTGTTAACCCTAAAACTGGCATCCTACAGATGTAAAAAAATGAGATTGGCTTAAAAATCTTAAGTTCCAGAAAAAAGAAGATGGAATTTTTAAACTTCTAATCTTTCATCAAATTTATATTTTCAGATGTTACAAATGCAAGGGGTAGAAATGCATGTGAAGAAAAAGCAGCTTAAAACGGTCATGGGTTCATTCATGTCCAAGAATGGCAGTTATAAAGGAAGAAGCAAATATTGAAACGCAAGATAAAATCTTGTGACTTTTCAAAACTGAGCACCACCATCCCCCCCAAACCAAAGCAGATCTTATTCTGGAATTCAGATTGTAAATCTCCACTAAGAATGTAGAGAAAAATACAGCACAATGGTGTCATTTCTTTAAAGAAAAATTAACTTTTAAAATGTCCTGAAAGCAAAGCCACTTAAAGCTCAGCAGCTGGTATGAAAAAACCTGAAGCATTGGGAAACTTGCAAGTGCAGGTTAAGGTATACTTCTCCTAGTCAGTATTGTCTCCACCTCTCTTTGCCCAGTGAATGCCCTTTTTGAAGGGAAAAGAGTTAAAACCTACTATCTCCTTATGGTTCATCGAGGTCAACAGGAGTTTTAAATGTGAAAGGACTGAAGCACTTAGTCCTTGTCTAGTTAGCCATTATAGCAAGTCCTGTTGACCCTATAGCTCCTTACTCTACACTGATACTTTAGGAAGTCCACAAAACAATTTGAATTATTCTGAGATGAAGAAAATCACAAAGAAGAAAAGCATATAACTGGAAAGCATCAGTCCTAGTCCTTCCTTATGCAGGAAAAGTTTTCAACTATGCTGTCAAAAAAAAAAAAGGAGAGACATTTGCACATTTTGTAGCCTACAGAACAAAACTCCATCCCAGGCAAGGATCTAGTGGCAGGAAATGTAGTGCAATTAGAATTAGGCAAGCGGAGTGAACAGAGTTGAATTCAATTTGTATTAGAAAGCTCATAGTAGCTCTAATTCTACAGAAATCACACACAGCCACTAGACACAGTAAACAGCTTGCAGGTGGAGATCCTAGTGTTTCTTCAAAAACAAGAAAAGTGGAGATCATATGAAAGACCTCTCTACCCCTGCAAAAAGAAGTGCTGAAAATATGTCTTTGGTGTATTGAGGAGTAGGTGTACACTCAAAGAAAACATGAAAAATGTATAGATCAACAGGGTATAAGGTTTTCCTGATTAATGCTTCTCCAAGGTGTAAAATACCTTTTAAAGAACTACTTATACTATTGTTCAAATATGAGCTACTTTTGCTGATACAGAAGATCACTTTATCAAAGGTTTGTCTGAAATTCAAATAAATTGTTATGTCTGAATTTTTGTATTTTTATCAGCTTTACAAAACTCTAAAAAGATAAAGTCAAGATAGAAGACTAATCACACAGAGGGAGATTTTTGCCATCCCTAGAGGCAGTGAACAACACAAAGTTAGTAAAACTAACATGTGTGGAAGCAGTTTGCATGAAATTATTGTCAGCAACTTTACTCAAAACACAAAGTAAAATTTTTCTGAAACTCAAAATACCTGCTACACTTCTGAGGATGATTTTATTCCTTTACTATCGCATTTGCTCCACTTATTTTTGGCTGGAATGTACAGAATAGGTGACTTGTGTGCTGAGTCTAATCTTAAGCCAAACTGGTAATAATGTTTTTTGACAGATGTTCCCTTGAGTTTTCCCGCCAAGATCTTCATACTCGTAAGAACCTGCAAAGTTGGAAAGTTAGTGTTCTTTCAGGTCGAACTCCTGAAAATTATTTCAGGGAAAACAAAATTAACATACTGTGTTAATTTCATTTCAGAATATACAATTTTCCTGAAAAAGGTAAATCGAAAAAAAGCTACAAAACTAGCCCATATTTGAACATCTTTGAATTTGTGATGCCTTTGTAGCATACTCTACCTTTAACTTGATGAGAAATTATGTCTCCTGAGACAGTGGCCATTTTGTTTGCAGTTGTTAGGTGAGAAATGTACACTCTGTTTCCTCCACAAACAGAATTACATTTATTTCTTGGGTTTTTTTCTTGAAATTAAAAGGAAAACAACTTTAAGTGTGAGAGAAAAGTGGAAAGGTTTTGTGTATGTACATAGGTATGAGAAACCCAAACCAAAACTAATATTTATATAAAGTAAATAAACATAATCTCTTACCATAGATGGTGTTGTTATTTGGTACTTACCTGCATTTTCATATATATTTTGTTGGAGAGAAAATAGGAAGCCCTGCACCAAGAGATGTTGCAGAGCTGCAGCATGGTGTCCACAACACCCTTCTCCAGAAGCAGTTGAATACACAGAAATTCCAGGCTTCATCCCTCATATTCACATCAGGTGTAAACATTAGTTTGCAAATCATCAACATAAAAAATTTAGTTTTAATCAAACATCTAGCTATAAATTGCAACAACAAAATGACTCTAATTTTGAGTAAAGAATCCAGACTTCAAATGCCAGTGCAAATCAACATTTTCTGTGGCAACTGGCAATCTCCACAAGGGCAATAAGGAGAACTCCAAAAGGCAGTGGAACAGCCCTTTGCTCAGTATTCCTCTCAAGCAAGCCCATTTTGTCCTTTGGAATAATGCATTGTATGGTATTTTCTGCCTTGTTTGGTATTTAGAGTTGGAATTTATTGCCAGGCTTCCTGGCAGCAAGCTGTGCAGGTTGCAGGCGGAGGCTGATGGAGGTGAGTGAATTAATGTGGTGGCTGTTTGGAATGTCGTCCAGCTGCCAGGGAGAATTATGTTTGTTTGCCTTTGGCATAAGTGTGAAAGGAACAGCCGTAGATTTCAGAAGTGTGAGTCTACATTTTTATATCTCACACTAATGAATACATTTTTTTGTACCCTATACATTTGGGGAAATAGAATTTATTTGTAGATTTTATTTACCACTTGTGTGGTAGAGAAGGAATGTTTCCTCAGAGACTGAACTTGTACTTTAGAAAAGAAAAAGAAAAAAAAAAAGAGAAAAGACCTGACTAAACCAAAATAATGTCAGTAAAAGTTACCCTAATTTCCTTATTTTTGGAACTATATCTAAAGTCAGTTGTAGAATGGGGAATTTCAGCAAGATTCGAAAAGTTTTTCATGTAACATTTTGTTGGTGGTGGGGAAATGTCACTGAAAGATATAACTGTATTTGCTTCCTGCTGGAAATCTTTTTCTTCCAGTCAAATCCTTCCTTTACCTATAACCTGACAGTTATCCCTACCTCAACCTCCTGTGCTATCAACAGAGGGATGATAATGCTATTTGTAATGTTCTCTGATGTGAAAAGTCCTATAGAAGATTGAATTGTTGTTACTGATAGGGCCAGAAATTTCCCCAACTAGATCTGTCAATAGCTGACACTAAAACAACAAGGTACAAAGTGCATTTGAAGACTGTCAGACACCATTGCTTTTTTGTTTTCTCTAGCAAACTATTCCTTAGATAACTGACTTGACCTAGTGTTGTTTAAAAAGATCAAGCACTCAAAAGATCAAGTGTCTCAGAAAGAAAGAAAAGGATGGAAAAGAATAATATTAGTTACTCCATACTATGTAAAGCCTAAAGGCCTCTTGTCCCATTATAGTAAGAAAATAAAACTGTCACTTATACCTCTTCTGTTGGTCTTAATAATGTAGAAAGGAAAGCTTTCTGGTTTTGGTTCAGTAATGAACCAAAAACTATAACTTGCAAAATTGTTTATTTTAAATAATTTGCAAAAAGTCACACTATAGGACAGATTTTTAAAAAGCCAATAATGAACAATTATACCTAGCATCTTAGTTTCTATGTACAGTCATGTAACTTACACATATGATCAGAAAAATTCTAATTTCAAATAAGTTTTGCAATTTAATTTTAATGATTCTAAATTTATTGTTTATATTTTAATTGACTGATGTTAAGACTACAATATGCTATAACATACTTCAATGGCTATTTGAGGAGAAGCAAATATATTAAACACTAACGAGAAAATAATTTGTTGAATCCATATTCCCAAATCCTTGTTTCATTCTAACCATTTAAAAAAAATGTTTGCAATATTAATCAGTGCCCTTCAAGGAAGCAAAGATGTTTTAAGTGGCATGTCCAGCAGAAGAATGAAAAATAGATGTAAGTTTGCAAACAAGACTATTTTCTGGTAGGATGAAGATGTGAGATGTCACTTTGGAGATGGGATTAGGAACAAAGAGGCAGAGACAAGAACAAGGAAGAAGGAAAAGGGGGAGACAACAACAGTAAAAAGAACAATAGAAAATAGGGAGTGAAGGGCAAAGAATATGACGGAGAAGACTGAAGATAAGTGTTAGTGGGGACAGAGAAAGAGCATAAGAAGCGAAGGGCGGGGTGGAGGGGGAAGAGTGAAAACTGCATAAAATAAGTTCAGGGTGAAAAACCTATAAAGGGTGGAAAAGAATCCGACGTGAGTGCTAAACGTCAAGGAAGAATGGCCAGTTTCTCTTGGATCCGTCAGTGCTCCCCAGTTACCCACATGCAAGCCCTCTGAGTCACCCTATGGTTGTGGCTGTGCAGCCTTGATGCCAAGACAACTCTTTGGAGTCGTGGTGCAGTGTCAGAGGGAGCAGGAAAAGACGGCAGAAAGAGTCCTGTGGCAGGGACACCTTACTTCTCCCCAAGCCTAGCGCTCCTGCCAAGAGAGCCAGCTGCAGCCAGCTACGGCTGGAGGTACTCGGGCCTTGCTCTGCGCGCAGGGTGAGCGACCCAAGAGCTGCGGGGGTGCCGCAGGCAGCCAGACCTCTACAGCTTCCCATCTGCTTTGCAAGCCAGTGCCTACGGAACTGAGGGTAGAAGGACATTTGGAGAACAGGGCAATAAGGAAAAGCAAAACCAAAAGAGGACAGAAGAGGGAAGAGAGTAAAAGAGACAGGCAATTAATAGTTAATGGCCTCTCTACAGGAAGAAATGACTCGTACTACATACATAAGTGATCCCTATGTGAACTGTAAGTGGGGGAGGCACAGCAAAGAGCCGGTTGTTGATCTCATGAGCTGAATGATATACATGAAAGAACAAGAGTGACACATTTCTGTCCCAAATCCAGAGAACATTAAATGTGGAAATACTTCTGCTAGGGCAGTTCAATGGCATATATACGTATCAGTTCCTTTCTGATCAGCTTTGACCTTTTCCAGGAGGCAAGCCCAGATTTATCTTCTTTATTTGTTTTGCCAACATGGCTATATTTTCCAGCGGAGTAACTAGTTGAGTCAGTAGAGCTCCGGGAATAAACTTCTAGCTGACATGTGCTCCCTCTTCTGGTTGGCATTTGCCTCTACACACCAAGATGAAAGAAATTTGGGTCCTCTAGCTTTTTAAAAAAGAAAGAGCCTTAAAACATTCTGTTTACTGTATTTTGATGCAACTGTGAGATCCCTGCCTCTCTGTGTCCTAGTGGACCAAAAAGACATGAAGATTGATACACTTGTGCCTTTCAGACAAAAGTTTTTCCAGTCCATGAAGACCATTCACAGATTGCTTTGTTAAAATAGTATTTCTACTCTTTTACTGGTACAAGCATGCATTACTGCCACTGTTTTCTTCCCGCAATGACAGGTCACTCATGCTCCCTCACACAGCCATTCCCAGCTTAGCTCTTGAACACAGGGCAACCAAAGTTTCATTTTGGGGGAATCTGATACACAATTAGAGGGGCAGTATTGCAGCAAGTCTTGCTGGTCCACACTATTTGAATTCACAGATAGTGGGGAAATGCCATGCTAAAATATATTCTCGATGAAAGAGCTCAGTCTGAGAACGTCTGTGCAAAACATTCATTCCTTGCTTTGACTGTGGCCAGTTGTGCCATAACCACGTGAGCAAGCACCTACAGCTGATAATGAAGTGGGTCAGTTCAGAGGGCCAAAAGATGCTGCGTGCAGAGGTAGGGTTGTTAGGGCTGGCTCAGCACTGTTATTGAACTAAACTCCATAGCAACCGACTCTTGAATTCTAATCTTATCTCTAACACCAACTCCCCATAAAAATCTAGTTATGATCTTTCTGATTTGCTTCCACATCTACAGAGAGGGAATAATCCTTACTTATAATATTTACCAGGCAAACTGAAACAGATCTTCAGCATTTACACTTCATATCACCTGTTAAACTGCCTCTGCTTGACTAGGGACTAGGTCACGCCTCTTTGGTGCTACCACATAAATGTTAAAACTTAACCATCATCTGGTCTTCACAAAGGGCAGTGTCAATTCCCTGCCCTTTTTTTTTTTTGGTGGGACTTTGAAAGACTGCTTTAATTAAAAAGAACAGAATAAATGTCTACTTGGCCAGTTCTTATGTCAAGATCTAGGAAAGATTGCTGGATAGTATTTAACATTCAGAGTGGAATTATTATTTTGGCCCTTAGGCAAAATGTAACAGAAACTTGTCTAGGTCATGCCAAAAACAAATGATGAAGAAAGCAAATATTTTTTATTTTAAATATAGTCTGTGAGTTTTTTCAAACATAGACACTAAGTTTAGGCATTGTCTTGGAAACAAACTCAGAGGAAATTTGGATTTTTTTTCCTGTTCATCAAATTTCTAACTATTCAATTTAAAATAATCTGTCAATTTCTATTTCCTCTTCTAGAAATTTTTCTTTTCTGGTTTTCAACTGTTTTCCACTGTTTTCACAGTTCAGTGCTTGCATACAGTAAAGCAGCTGAACAAAATAGGCATCCACTAATATTTCCAAGTCTTTTTCAACCCACAACGAAAGCTATATTCCATTTGTCTGTAAGAATGTCACTCAAGATTTTTGGGATTTCTTTTGCTTTTTTATTGTATGAAATCAAGATTCAAATATATATTCAGTTAAGTTAAATTATCAGCTATGCTTGCTAGAGCTTACATCAAATCTGGAAAAGTTATTTATAGTATAATCCAAATGGAAATGTAATTTGTGTGAAATTGCTTTACTATAATTGTTCACCGCATTATTGCAGAACAAATCAGCACATTGTTAAGACAATGTTTGTGGGACAGAAACTGCTCAAGGTACATAAAAACATTTGTTGATTATGTGATACGGATATATCTCAACTGTATGTGTAACTCAAAGTCTTTTTAGCAACACTGTTTTTTTTCAAAGGAAGAAATTGAATAATGCTTACTTTCATTTGAGACCAATGAAATAAAGCAGAGCTGGTGGGATTCATACTCATTTGGCATTTCTTTTCTGACCAAAAGCCATTCATCAAACTGCATATTCACTCTTCGGATACCCATTTCCTTGTAAACCCAGAGAAAATCTGGTACTTCAGAAACATACATCTTAGACAAATATTTTGTAGCTATAACACACAAACAACTCCAGTGGCAGGGAATTCTTGTGGCACATTATAAAACCCTGAAATTATAAAATCACCATACCTCACCCTTTTGCTTGTATCACTGGTCCCCAAACTCTGCTTTGTGAGTGCCTGCTGAGTAGATTGTGGCCTCTCAGGGAACACCACTGGGCACAGGTTTGGAGAGACCTGAGAGGCAGCAGAGTAGAACACCATGGCCTGTCACCTGCCTTGTGATAAGACACACCACATGGATCCCCCGGCATACAATAAAGCTCATGGCTAGATGATGATCTGCAGGCAAGACTCCTGGCCAGCAGTGCTGCCTGTCCCACTGAGAGAGGGCTGGAGCTGCCCACCTCAACATCAGAATAGAATTTCACTCAAAATGAGGGGGAAGGGCTTCACTTGCTTATGGACAACAAATAATGTGGTAGCAAGGAAATTCATCTTGCCCAGGGCACATTCAAGTTTAAATCACTGCTGTCAGATTGAAGCAGAGACTGAAATGGGGATTCACCACAACAGGTAGCTACTTTGCCCCAATTATGTGTCTGTTGTCCAACTCCTTTGTGGACTCTCTTGCTTTCAAAACATGCTGAAAAGTCTTGATTTCACCCTGCATCAGAATGAAACCAAATGCCAAAACCTCAGAATTTTTCACGAAACAGAATCCTTGTTTCCTGGCCAGCCTTATTATTGAACCTTAATATGATACAACATGTGTCCATATTTGCACACATGGTCCACAGCCCTTACACATGTGTAAATCCTACTGAAGTCATGTATAAAGGATCAGGCTCTAAGGTTGTTATAGAAAAAGTTCATGTTTCACTGACTTTTTGGTATTCTTTGAAGATATTACATTTAGAGTAAATATAAAGAAGTACATGTTATATGTAAGATTTTCAGAGAACATTTAACTTCCACACCAGAAGGTCACATCTAAGGCAATATGGTCTTGGAACAAGTTCAAAGTTGTCACACTTGATAAAAATAGCTTAAAGGGCACATAACTGTGCTGGAATACAGGAAAACAGTGGAACATGAGAGGGAGAATGATTGAAGGCCCCATTACTAATTATGTACATACTTTGCTGCTATTGAAAGCTAGGTTTCCAAGCATGTACATGGTACTTAAGTTAAATAGAAGTGCAAGCAATTAAAAAAATATAAATGCTTTTGCATTGCTATATTGAAGAAAGAACCTTTTACAAATATTATTTTCTAGAATAATGGAAAATCTTTTTAAAATAAACAAGTAGATGATAAATGTTTGTAGGGTTTTTTTCTGCTTGTTTCTAGTTTCAAAATTATGTTTATACACTAACATTTTTGCATTACTTATTAGTAATTTTGTGATACTTTATTGAAAATCAAAACATATCTTTATTTTGTTAATATCAGAAGCTACATTCATATTTTTTCATATTTCACTTCAGACTGTTGCAATTATTTTGTTAGTTTCTTCTAACATCCTGAAAGAGGGTCAAATGTACACAACAAGCTGAACTTCAGGAAAAGTTGAAATATATTGGAAGATGGGCTGTGGTAGCACAGTATGTGGTACAATATAAATAAAAGTTTACGTTAAACTGCCTCTTTAAAGGCACATTTTAATGGCAGTAATTAGCCCTTAGGATTGTGTTCTATGTATTGGATACCTGCTAAGACACAGTCAAATCTCCTGATGATGCTTCAACCACACATTTAGGTGAGCATAAAATAAGGTCTTATAGCCCTTCTGCAAACTAATTCACTTGCACCAAAGTCCCACTAAGGGGGCAGTTGTTTCATGACTAGGACACTCAATAAGTCATGGGACAGATGTGTCCTACACAGAAAGCCACACCATACATCTTCCAGTTTAATGTTTTCATTTATTTTGCTATCATGTTAATTTTGCCCCTGTAAAGAACATGTCATGCAAAGGAATCTTTTACTTTGCTTTTGACTGACAAATTTGCTATATTTTGCACATACTTGTAAATGATTGATGGCATGGTGCAATCTTTGTGCCAAAACTTGAAAAAAGCTAATGTTTAATGATTTTGTAATGCAAGTTTTGACTTAGCTCTGCCCAGAATTACTACATGCAGGGTTCAGTTATGTTCTGATCCTATTTATCTCAGTGAAGCTCTTCGTGATGAGGAAACAAAATTGCTACCTTCCATCCTTGGAAACTACTTTTTCATTCATCCGTATTCTTCCCTGTAGAGAAACTCTCTCACATACAGGTATTTTTGACCAGGTTTCATCTCATAGGAGACTTACGTAAATTACCATGTAAGGTAAAATATTTTATGACAACAGTCTGCAAAATATGTGTTTTTTGACAGCAACACTTTTTTTTTGCCATAGCAATGAAGTGCTTAAGAATTGAAGGTGTCCCTGCAGCCAGAGAAAGACACCTGAAAGCAGAGCTCTCTCGTGCCTCCCAGGATGCAAACAGCTAACAGAAGGATTTTAAATCTTTGAGGGTTAGGAAGTAAACTGTAGGAAAAAGGACCTGATAGCCAAACTCCAGGAGGTGCACTGGATACACCGAACTGTCTATACCTTCCTTTTAAAATGTATAACCATGGGGAAAGGTTACATTACATTGCATCAGAGAAGTAACAATGTAATTTATGCTGCTCCGTTTAAAAGCATCACATTCTTATACAATAACAAAAGAGCAGAGAGTCTGAGTCATTAGAAAAATACTTGCACAGCTGGTAAATTGTATTTTTTATGGGCCTTATACATGTGATTCTAAGCACTAAGTATACACATTATTAGGGTCAATCCAAATCCAGGCTGATGAAAAATCCAAAGTGTTGGAGGATTTAGGATCTTCCTGTGGATTTTGTTGTAGCCTCCACATCTATGCTTTCATTAAAATAATATCTGTTTTAACTTTTCAGGTTTTGAAAGAAACCTTTACAATGTTAACCAGTGCACTGTTTCACAAACTATGTAGCCAACAGATTGAAAGAATACTAGCAGGAGATGTAGAATAACAACAATATTTATTCTGTATTTTTGTCTTCCTGGAATGGATTGGCCACTGATTCAGAAGCAAAGAACTACTGTGATATGGCTCTAGCTTCTCACTCAATTGGAGATGGCAATGTTTTAGTGGTTTTAGTGCTAACCATCTATGAAAGAGTACAAAAGGTAGCATGCCCCCAGAGAGCAAGACAATCAGGGTGTGTGGGGCTGTTACAACCCTGCTAAGAGAATTGTACTGCTCTGTTCTTTCATCTTTGTAAAGTGAGAGTGAAAGAGTCCATCACAAAGCTGGGAAAAAAATGACACATCTGTTGTCCATTCTTATTTTGTCTCGGTGTCTGGAAAAAAGTGCCTAATTTCTTATTGCATCTGGCTAAAGACAGATCTACTGGAGGTGCTCCCAGCTCCCGGATGATTCTAGGATGTTTTGGTTGAAACTCATGCTCTACTTGGGTTTAGGCTCACCTTCTTTCCCAGTCATATTTACACACCACATTTCTTCTAGTTATATTTATCTGCAGTCACTATATCCCTCTCTCTATGTAGCGTGCAATTCTGAGAACTGAAGTGCACAGGAAGGGTTTTAGTCCTCTTGCCAGTTCACATTATCTGCTACTGGGAAGCTCTTGAGTTGGGAAAGATTGGAAGGCATGTAGTTCTCCATGAACCAATGCCCATTGCCTTTATCTCAAATGGTTTTAAAGGCCATCCAAGTAATGCAATTTGGATTTACATTACTCCAGTCCAATGACGTGGATCTCACTGAAAGGATTTTGCTACCAAACTTGCATTGCAGCAAAACTAAAAGCTGCAGTCAGGAATCAAAGTAATGTTTTAAAAGACACTATATAAACACAGAATTAAAAGATGATCCCTGCCTGAAAAATATACAACATAAAGGTGTCACTTGGCTTTATGCTCTCCCCAGATGTAGTAGTTGGCATGTGTTTGTACATCAGTTTTGTTACATGAAAAATGGTTGCACCTAATTACATCCTAAGGTGACAACATAGAGATATGACTGATGGATGGGGAGCCCAAGGATATAATCATATGACAGTGGTCCATCAGACAGGGAGAGTATCAGTTCCCTTGCTCCTAGCTGTTGTCATTTTTGTAGACATCCTGGTGACAGTGAATTTAATAGTAAGATGACAAAGTATAGTGAGGGTTTTCAGAGATGTTTAAAACATGTCATCTCCATGTATGAAAGACTGCTTAGGTAATAACATACACAGGGTAAAAAAATGGGTGTTGGGATGGTTATTTGCATCTCTGCCAGTGCAGAAGTGTGTATGTATCTGCAAGAGTAAAGGAGGGAGAGTAAACCTAATGTGCTTGAAAGAAGTGCAGGGCATTGAAAATTAAATCCTTCATCTCTGTTGTGATAAACTCAGATACCTGAACAGAGGGATTCAAAGGGAAGGTTGATACTTTGTAGAGAAATGGTATAGATTGGAAACATCAAGTGCTTTAGGAAAGGACGCTGTTGTACCTCAAGACATGAGGTGATGAGAACATGAACTTTGTCCTGCTAAATAACAGAAGCTGTCCCACTTTCAGAAGTTTTGCATTTGTAAAATTTAGGTTACCTTGATAATTTTTTTCCAGCTTCCCTAAAACAAGTATTCATCATTTCTCAGTATCAGATTTCTGTGTCTG
The DNA here is from genome assembly GCA_013400975.1 of Atrichornis clamosus. Classification (NCBI taxonomy): domain Eukaryota; kingdom Metazoa; phylum Chordata; class Aves; order Passeriformes; family Menuridae; genus Atrichornis; species Atrichornis clamosus. Next base: position 53,595 of record WBMZ01012950.1, read on the forward strand.
AAAGAAGCAAATACACTCTCCTATGAAATACTACTATTTCTCCCTTTTCTCACAGATTTGTTTCTTTTTGAAAAAGAAACTGTGAAACATGAGAGAAAATGAGAGGTATGAAGAGAAAATAGCCTAAAATAATTCAGTTTTTCCAGGTAATTTGTGCCCAGAACTAAAATCAGCTGCTATGTTCTGTTGCAGAGAGAAGGTCTTAGAACACTAAATTGTTAGGCCTAATTTGCATTTCTAGAAATGTTACCTGTTTGTTTGAAAACACAATAAAGGCTATGACAAAATATCTGTATGAAAGAATGAGATCCTTTGCTGCCAAGGAAGCAATCATGTAGTGTCAGCTTTTCAAATAAAATCTAAGAATTAATTTTGGAAAGTTCTTTCCATCTCATAGACTTGTTGCTATTTGTTCTTAGGCATGAGATACCTATGTAAATCTTGAATAAACTACCAGAAACCCAATATCAGCAATCTTTACTTTTGCAGCCTGTGTCACAAATGTAAACTACTGATAGATTGAGCTTGTATTTACTTCATTTCTCACACAGATCTCAAAAATTTCCCATATGAAGCAAGATTCAGAAAACAGTGAGAGCCATCACTAATAAAAATTCTTGCAATATCTTTTATAATATTGCAATAATATCTCACTTAAATCATGCTATAAATATTTGCACACTTTATAAAACAGTCTTTCAAATTCTGGCTACCATTAATAACCTGGGGTAAGTCACCACTCTTCCCATCCTTCCAGGTTTTAGATTATACAGAGAAAATAATAAGTGGATATCATGTAATTGAAATGGCATGAAGATCATCAAGTCCATTATCTTCGGACAAATGAATTATATTCATCTGTAAAGAACTGTTCCCTGTATTATGGCTGCATGATAGAAAATGTATAACATGAAGTATAGCAAGAAGTTCTTGTGCACCATATCAATGCATGTGGGATACAGCACACTGGAAATCAATACTTACTGATAGTGTGTTACATAAGGGCATGGTCTGACCAAAAACCAAAAAAATAAAAGGTAAACCCTTGCAATGAAATGCGAGATATGCAATGCTGCCTACTCAGTGAACTAAAGATTGAAAGGATAAGTTTCCACTTTCTGCAACTTCCAGTTCATACCTAGGTTACTGTTGTTAGCAATACTGAATCTAAAATGTGGAAAGGAAATTACATGAATGAAAAGAAAAACAATTGATAATGGCTGCTGAAACAGCAAGAAGCACTTGCTCAAAAGCAAAAATAGATTCAGAGTGTCTCAAAATTTGTAACCAACCCAAAAATGTCTCAAAACTGCAATGTGATGAATAGGCTCTACAATTTGTGTTTCAGGGGCAGAGGGAATCCTGAGCAGTCATTCTTCTGAAGTGGGATCCTTGCAGGGCTTTTATAGCCATTGATTTTTGGAGAGGTGTGAAACAGCTACTTAATTTCCTGACAAGATACATCAGAAAATTATTTAATGCTAACATCTGTAAGGTTTTGGAGGGAAAAAAAATTAGCCGACCTAAGGCCTGTAAGTTATATGCTAGGACAAAGAGCTAAAATACTATTAAAAGTTGTGGAAATGACAAAAAGCCTCCCACTTATAAAAGATCAATATAATTCAATTATCTGCTTTCCATATTTTCTATTTAGTCCTTTGTCTCTTTCACTGTCGGATTTCAATTTATACAGATTGATTTCAATATTAGGACCCATGTTTACATATCTATAAAGTACAAGAAACCCATGATCAGTCCTGAAATCATAAAGATTTTGCTTACATGGGGCTGTGTCTGCCATTCAGGTTCCAAGGGTGACTTTGTGGATCTGACACATTTTCTTGGCTTTGTAGTTCTTGTTGCTGTTCAACATGCTTGATATTCATTAATATCAGCTCTATGATATGCAAATCAAATCTAAGATTATTTTTGTTCACATTATGAATAAACTTGGGAACAGACTTCAGCTTCTGCAGAAATGCTTCCAGTACAGCTGCAGGACAAGTCAAAGAAAGGGTACCACAGAGTGCTATAGTTTCACTGAAAAGCTTGTTTTGCCAATAAACAATAAAAAGAACTGGATGGTAGCATAATTCCAGCAAAAACATTCCTGAGCTTTGCTGTTTTTATCTTCATCCTCTAAAGAATCAACCAATGACACTGAAAGAAGCTGTTAGCTACTTTTAAACTTTTGATAACATATAATTTTTTTAATTGAAAAGAAAGAATAACAGTAGAATTTTTATAAATATTTACTTGAAATATATTGATATTTATGTCTTTAATATTTATTGAAAATTATTTATAAGAACAAGTACTTATAAAATTATAGACTCGTAATTTTTGGTAAATGTAAATGTAAATACCAGAGAAAAACGATCATTTAACTCCTGAAAAGCAGGACTATTTTAAAAGAATGTATGCTAGAAGCTGTCACTAGAAATACACATTTTGAATGGACAGTACAGCAACAGTCTAGCAAAACCTGTGTGAAACTTTTAGTGCATAAATCTCCTCATTACCCAGAGGCGGTAATAAGTTACATGTTTCTATACATATACTTTTTTAAATTGTCAAACATATATTTCAGGTACTGGAACCAGAAATAACATCTTCTTGGCTGACTTTTTTGAATGTATTTCATAATTAGGTGTAGAAGTCAAAGACACCGCTTTATACCCAAAGGATACATAAACCCCTCAAGCATATCAGAACAGGTCAAATATCACTATATACACTAAAATTTCACTACTGCAAGGTAGGTAATTGTTCTCCTTTGTTACCAATTCAACAGAAACTTGAAAAACACTTTGAAGTTTTAACTTTCCTGGTTAGATGGCCATGCTTGCCTCTCATGGTTTACCTGGAAACTATACTCCTAGAAGACTAAAGGGTACATTCCCAATTTGTTTCTTTCAGGTTTCCTATCTTGTCTTTCATTATTCTGGTGTGTGAATAACATTCAGGACCACATGCATTCTGGAGATGCAATACTGCCTCTGTATTTGAGGTTTAATAATTCCCAAAGCAATCCAAATGTATGTACAAAGAATTTATGCATGCAGGCTACCTGGTTAAGTTAGTTGTTAGTCCATTGCACACCTTCCTGCAGGGGGGATTTCATAGATGTTCATCCCATTAACTCAGAGCAAGCACTCATCCACAGAGGAGACATCAGGGGAAACTGGTGAAGCTTGAGCTGGGTTAGCACCCAAACCTGCATAAATGTGCCCCACTCCACACTGCCCTGAACATTGTCCCAAGATGCTGCAGAGATTTAAATTTAGTAGAGTCAAAAAAAGTATTTTCCTAAAAATCCAGATGAGGCAGCAATGAGCTGGGATTATATATCAAAAGCTTCCAGAACTTCATGACCTTTGATCACTAAATTAATACTTTTCTGTTTTACTTAGAGTGAATACAACTGTTTCAACAGACTTTTGCTCATAACCATATTTACAAATATTGAATTTGTTTTAATCTTTTTTGAATACTAATTTTCCATTTTGAAGGTGCCACAATTAAATCTATTTTCCTTAACACTTGAAAAAAATTATTACTTCAAGGCTATAGCTGAAAGTTTTTTCAGTTTGATTTTCAGGCACTATTTAGGGAATAGAAGAACAAATAAAACTTACGATAGACAATTGTTTGCACCTAAAAATCTAGAAGATACCTAAAATTCAGACTACAGTGTACAAATTTTTTTTAAATTTGCTTTTATTGTTTCCAGATTTCAAATCTATGTGTGTTTTGGTGACCTTGAAAATAGCCCCATAATAATGAAAATGGCAAGGCAAGTTTTGTTTCCCAGTTTGTGATGGTCATATGTGATTGAATAATTAGATTACATGATATCACTAGTAAGCTTTTTACTTCTAACAGCAAAACATTGATTTACATTGTTTGCTTTTGTTGATGTAGTTTTTTAATATTTGAAAAATATGGTAAGATACATATTTTTAGCCAATTTAGTCTTGAGCTCAGGAAATTCCCAGTTAAACAGAGGGCAAATCTTAAGATATTTATAGTATATTATTCTTATATGCTACAATATATACACATTTATACACATATTTTATATCTACCTATATATAATATGTTATATAATATACAAATAATAATTTGTAGTAAAAACAGAAAAAGGAACCAACAAAACACGTTACAAATTAACTAGTCCATATTTTAGCACCTAGAACAGGAGGGAAGGAAGAAGCCTAAGTAATTTTTATTTCCTTCTCAGGTGTTTCTAAGTTATCTCTATTAATACTGATAACTTATGATTACCAACTCCTTCACACTGTCAGTCTCAAGCTGTCTACAGAACACCTCAGGAGGCTCTAAAGAACCATAAACCAGCAGTTTTGCCCCACATGGATAGACTGAAAGCTTCTGGGACCAGTTGCCCATATCTGTGATGCTGTACTTCGATGTATAGGAGCAGGACAGGCAGAATAAGAAAAGGACAGACATGGACAGCAGTTTGCTCAGTAAGTTAACCTGGTTAAAATACTCAGTGTTAGTCAGGGGATGTAGTGAAGGAGGGTAGAGAACTAAAAACCTTTTTCCAGTTAAAAAAGGAGATCCTCACAGGTTGTCTCTCAACCCTCCTTGTCAATCACCTCAGATTGTCTTGCCCTGCAAACTTCCTAGGCCAAATATTTAAAAATCTATTTAAATGTCTATTTTCCTTGTTTTTCCCCTTGACTGCAGCCTCAGGTAGTTTGTCCTGGTTGATACCTTTCCTGGAGTGCTGTGTCCAGTTCTGAGGTCTCCAGCTCAAGAAAGACAAGAAACTACTGGAGAGGGTCCAGTAGAGTGCTAGGAAGTTGATTAGGGGCATGGAGCAACTCACGTGATGAAGAAAGGCTGAGAGACCTGGGCCTGTTTAGCCTGGAGAAGGGAAGGCTCAAAATGGATCTTATCAGTGTCTATAAGGATCTGAAGGGAGGGTGTCAAGATGGGGCTAGGCTCTTCCCAGTGGTGCCAAACAGTAGGATGAGAGGCAACAGGCAGAAAATGATGCACAGGAAGTTCCAACAGAACATGAGCAAGAACTTTACTGGGAGGGTGGCAGAGAACCCAGGTAACAGTCTGTGCAGGAGAGGTTGTGGAGTCTCTCTAGACAAGGACACAAACCTGTGCATTCTGCTCTAGGTGAACCTGCTTTAGCAGGAGGGTTGGACTAGGTGATCTCCAGAGGTCCCTTCCAACTTCAACCATTATGTGATTGAGTTATTCTATAACAGCCACTTAATTATCCTCTACCTTTTCTAGACTTTCCTCACTTTTAATGAACTCTATTTTCTCCACCATTTTGTATTTCATTGATCCCACTTCTGTTGCAGAAAATGGGAAATAGCCTATAGCAACAACAACACTGAAGCTAGAAACACATTGACAGACTTTTATCAAGAAAAAGTACTCTGCAGGTAGGTATATTTCCTGAGGAACTCTTTGAAGTGCTATTCTCTTTTCATGTCTGGTCAAAAGTGACAGGATTTCGTATACACTTTTCCAGTCTCCAGGTAAACTCTATAAACTTTTGTTAGCTTTTCAGGGATTCACAATTGTTCAAGTTAAATGAATGAACAAGATTTATATACCACTAGATCTGCACTTTTCAATTATACCTATCCTGCATGTTTCACTGAATTGCTGAAATACTGAATAAATTGGACTGGCTCAAGCAGCTGACATTTCCAGCAGACATGCCCTTGTCGCTGTAGTTCATTACTGCACACCACCTACCTTTTAAATGCAAATACCCCATGTACTGAGCTCTCATCCCTGTGTACATCAGGGACCTTTTCAACCCTCTCCAGCTACTCTTGTTTCATGCCACCCATTTCCTTTCCTTCAAAGATTTATTCCTGTGTTATCCCTTCATTTTTTTTTTCATTTTTTTTTCCTACTGTATGAAATAAATTATTCAGGGTGTCAACATACTTGAACTAGAACTGAGATGGAGGTAGTTATAATGAAATGCTAATAGCTGCCAGGAAAATTACAGAGTTGTTCTCAGCTGCTAGGTCTGCCAAGCAGCTGCCAGGAGCACTATGTGTTTCCCCAACTCTTCTTCTCCTTTACTGATTTTTCACCAAAATAGGGCGTTGTCTTTCAATTTTAAACTTTCAGAAAACATTCCAGGACTGATTGGATATGTCATTCAAAAGTAATCACATAATGGACAAAGAAACAGAGGAATGTTTTTCTGTTGAAACAAGGGCTTTTGATGCAGGTTTAGGGTGTTCTTCAACATTACACTTACCTGTTGGCACATCCCTTTGTTCTGTCGATGCAACTCTGTAGGGAGGTTGTGCTATAAATGAGCTTGTTTCCATTAACATAGATTATTTCACTGAGCTGGCTTGCAGTGCAGACTCCTGAAAAGTTTTACCACTAAAATTCACCACTCCCGCCACTATAGCAGAGGGACAGAAATGTGTAGCAGTTGTGCAAAGGAATTCTTCAAGAACATTAACCCTAGATAAATAATTAAGTTGCATGCATAATCTTAATGAAAGACCATTGATGCTGCTAAAATCTTTCTGTCCCTCACCTGCCTGCTATCACTTCTTAGCCACAGGTTAACATGCTACGGGTGCTGAAGAATGGTCAAACATACACTCAAGTGTGAGCTGTATGAGTGGTGACCAGTGTAAGAAGAAAAGCAGTCCAATCTGCTTCAACTCTTTGTGAGGTGAAATACTGTCTTATGGGCTGTGACCCATGAGTGAAGACGGCACAGCAAGTGAGGCAATAGTGTATGTAAAATGAGGTTTGATTCATGGTTAACCAGAGTATGTATACCAGAGGCAGAACAGACGGTAATCCAGCAGGAGCTGTAGCCTCAAGACCTTGATTAGTTCAGGCAGATTTCAACATACGTACTGCTAAAGGGGGTAGGCTCCTATCCAAGGCTTGCTGTTTGGGCTTGAACTATCTCAGATGCTGTATACTGTTGTCTTTTCTGTTTTCAGCCTCGTAACGACACTGGAGATTAAACACAAGGGATTTCAAATTTCCAGGAGAAATATGTAACTCAAGAGGCAATATCCCAGGCTTTCCTTTAAAACTCTTTGTAAAAGGTTATTCATTATCTACATCAAAGCCATGCCCAGAGGCACTGCCTACTGCACTTATCCCTAACAAAAATGGACCTAGCTCGTTTCCAGATCACCCACATGCCAACATGCCCCAAGAGGATTCCATTAACTCACCTTTCCAGAGCATTTGCTGAATGTCACAAGCAACCTCAAAAGGACTTAGGGCCGCTGGACAGAGCTTTTTTCTATGATCTAGAGAAGTGAGAAGCACTCTGGGCGTGCAGAACATCAAGGGCATTCCTGGGTGACAGGAGCTCCTCTCACATTTGAAATGGTGAAATTCAGAACCCAAGCAAAGCTTCGCTCAAAACCAAGCCAGCTCAAAATGCCCGCCTTTATTAAGCAGAGTGGAAACAAGTGTTTGCCACCGCTGAGGTTTGCCCCATGTGGCCACTTGCTAGTTATGACAACATGAATCAAACCTTGGAGCTGGGGCTGGTTGAGGCAGTGGCACATCTCAGGGGTTCACGGTGCTCCTGGACAGAGCTCGCCGAGCCCGAGGTCGAGCGCTGGGTCCCTCAGCTCAGGAAGGACATTGAAGTGCTCCAGCATGTCCAGAGAAGAGCTAAGGAGCTCGTGAAGGGTCTGGAGCACAACTCCTGTGAGGAACAGCTGAGGGAGCTGGGAGTGTTTAGCCTGGAGAAAAGGAGGCTCAGGGGGGGAACTTATCGCTCTCCGGCAGGTTGGAGCCAGGCGGGAACTGACGCCTCCTCCCAGAAAACAATCGAGAGAACAAAAGAACACAGACTCAAGTTGTGCTAGGGAAGTTCAGGTTGGACATTAGGAGGAGCTTCTTCACAGAAAGGGTGATAAGACACTGGAAGGGGCTGCCCGGGAAGGTGGTGAAGTCATCGTCCCTGGGGGTGACAGTGCCATGGTGTAGTGGACATGGTGGTGGTTCGGTCACAGGTCGGACTCGATGACCTCAGAGTCCTTTTCCAACCCGACTCGTTCTGGCTCTCTCTGACTGTCACACGCAAAGCACGGCCGCACCGCCTCACGCGGCCGAGCGCAGCAAGCCCCGCCCGCTCCCGGCCCAACACCGCCCCGCCCCTCCCCCTGCGGGGCACGTGACGGTCCCGGCCCCGCCCCCGCGCTCGGGCCAAACGCTTCCGGCCGAGGGGTGGCGGGGGAGGGCGCACGCGCCGCGGAACCCGGAAGCGCCTGAGCGGCGGAGCCGGGGCGGGAGGCGCTGCCGGAGGCGCTGCGTGCGCGGGGCTCCCGCGGCCCGGGGTGGGCGCGGAGCCTCGGGACGCTGTGCGGGGGCAGGTAAAGGGGCCCTGAGGGGAGCGTGGGGCTGGGGGAGGGGTGGGCGAGGATGTGTCCAGAAGGTACGTGCGGGGCGTTCCCGGCTTTGTGAAGGTGTCCGGGTGAGCCTGCGGCGGTGACGGAGTGGGGAAGGGTCTCCTCAGGACGGCCGGGGTGCGGGAAAGGGCGTGGGGAGGGAGGGGAGTGATGGCAGACGTTAATGTAACCTCAGCTCGGTTCATGAAGGATGTGGGTTTCTTGGAGTTCAGGATGGCACGAAACTGTTACCTTGTACTCGGTTAGCGAGGTATCAGACCGGTGAGGTGCATCTAAGGGGGTGTTTTAGTGTGGACTTTCATCTGTTAAAAGTTATCCTTTTTCGATATTATCCTTTTTTGATGTTATCAAAGTTTATCCTTTTGATGACTCCTAAAAGGAGTTTTCCTGTCATTTAAATGCTGTGTGAAAGCGTAGTAGGTTGCTTGATCACCTTTATTGTTTCTTGGTTTGATTGGCTTTTCTTTTGAGCAAGCCAGTTACTAGTTAATATATAAATATATATATATATACACACACCTAACCTGAAGATTCGTAAATGCAAATACATCTTGCTATATATTTTATCTTTATATGTAGCTATACATATATCTGCCAATAAACAGTATTTAGAATTATTTTCATGCATTCAAACAGTGGGACTGTTGTGTTACTGAAAATTAGGTTGGCAGATTTATAATATTATCTCAATATCTTATCCTCTTTTCTTAGTGCTTGACCTGTAATACAGATATTTTCCAGAATGCTGGAGTCCTATGTAACTCCTATTTTGATGAGTTATGTGAATCGCTACATAAAGAACTTGAAGCCTTCAGATCTGCAGTTGTCACTCTGGGGAGGAGATGTTGTACTTAGTAAACTTGAATTAAAGTTGGATGTACTTGAACAGGTAAGTTATGTTTGTAGTAGTTACAGTCTGTGTCTTTGATTTAAAAGAAGTGGACTGAATTATTTTAGATTGGTCTGCATAGCTAAAAAATCATTTAGTGCTTGCTGGTTTCCTTCTTATGTGAGTATTTTTCTACCCCGAACTTAGTTATTCTTGCTTTAATCTCATGCCATTTGTTTAGCAATGAATGGTGATTCTTTACACATTCTGTAAGTTATGGAGTGTGAAGAGAGGCTTTTTTGTGGACATGCTTCTTCTTTCAGTAACTCTTGTTTTGCAGTATGAACATTAATTGCTTTTCCAGTCATATTTACTAATTATATATAGTAACTAAGTCAAAATGTCACAAAGTAAAGTAGGATCTCCTTTTAATTATGCATACTAAGCACATTTGTGCTCTTTGTATTCTTTTCTGACTCCAGATTTCATAATTCAGGTTGTGTCTAAACTTCAGAGTAATTGAGGGACAGATCTGATCAGCTGGTTTCTGTGGATTAAATCAGAGACTCTGTAAAACTTAGCTTTAAAACAAGAAGTTTCACCAAGTAAAGTAGTAGATACAGAGTCTGAAGCCTGCTTCAATATGAACTGGTAAATCCTTAGCAGAGGGATGGTTTCCTTTTATGCTTGTCTGAGTTGACAAACTTGAGTGTGTGAGACCGATAAAGCTGCTTTCTGTTGTGCCTAGTGTAGCAAGATTTAGCTGGAGTCCTGTGGCCGGATGTAGTCCAACCAAGTGAAGGAGCTGAGAGAAATGCAGCAGAGCATCGGAAATTTAGACGATACATCCCTTGAGAGAAAATAGACAAGTAGTGTGTTTTTAATTTTGAATAAAATAAGGTGAGACAAGATGGGGCAAGAATTATTTGGATGTGACAAGAAGCAATGGAATAAATTGCACGTAGGAGACTTAGGTTGGACATAAATTGAAATCTCATTTTTTAGTTGGATTATGAGCTGCTGGAGTAGACTGAGGTGACTACACAGTCTCTGTCAGGGACACCTTTTAAAATGTGAAGGAAATATGTATAGTTAATTAAGTATCTCTCATCCTGTTTTGAAAGAAGAAACAATCTTACAAGAGATCCTGTCCTATTTTCTGTGCTTTTTAAAGAGCCTGACTTGTCTTCCTTCAAGTGTTTGGTAGCCTCTGCATTTTCTCTCAAGTCTATTAGTTCCTCATTTTCTTGGTACACCTTGTCCATACAGCTGATATGGATACTGGACTTCAGTTCTGTAGCATGTGTTACCCCTGTGAGCCTTTTTAAATGTACATATTACAGAACCAAGGAAGGGTTGATCAGAAAGGAATTCTGGAGGTCATCTAGTCCAGCCTTTTGTTCTGAGCAGGGCTGTTACCAGCATTATGTCACACCAGCTTGTGTTTTTCTTCAGTTGAGTCTTGGAATCTCCTATCTTGTGAGAACTGCCTGTCTGGGTAAGCTGTTTCAGTGGTCTGCCATGCAGAGAGAAAGTTTGTCCTAACAATTAATGTTGACTTGGGATAGATATATCAAACTTGCTATATTACCTGACACTATTAGGATTTTGCTGCTGTCATTGGTGATGTTCCCTTTCTGGTAGTTGCAGTTTGCTGGTAGGTGATCCTTTGCTTCATCTTTGCCTATGTATCAACTGGGTTCCTAAATATCCAGCTCAATCTGATAATGACATGGCTCTTGTAGTGGCAAATGTTCCCTTGCTCATGGCTTATCAGTTTGAATGAGGATGTGAATATGTGATGAATGCAAAATTTAGCTCAGATTCAGTGTTTTTGTATTATTTGGCTGGGTGTTTGTGAAATGTAGTGATCTTTATTTGGCTCTTAGTGTTTTTTGGAACTTGTCTGGACCCACAGACTATATTTAGAGTGTCTTTCACTTTTTTGTGGGGGGGATGCTCTTTATGTTTGCTCAGCAAAACTCTTTGAGTATGTAGTAAGTGATAATAGAAAGTCCCCAAGCCTTTGTAGCTGTCAGGAAGCTCCCTTGAAAAGCTAGTCTCTAAAAATTACCAGTATATAATATTTTATTTGGATTTTCTGCCTGGATGGATTCACGATGCCCGAAGTTAATCACCTTAACTGCTCTGCTCATGTAACATCCTTTTTGTCCTGTGGTGCTGTCCCCGGCCTGGTTCCCTGCTCCTTATCCTTCATGAACACAGCTTTAATTTCATGCAATTTGTTAAATACAAATGCATGTATCCTGGATATATTTGTCTAGAGCCTTAAACATTTTCAGAGAATTCCATCTTTTGTGAAGTTATACAAGGCTTTTTGGGAATGTTAGCATAGGTGCCAAGCCACCTGGAGAAAGCACCTTATAACAGACTTGGGAGGAAATCTGTGCTTCCTCCCCTTGCTCCTTGCACTTCAGCTGATGCTAGTGTTCCCATGTCATGTTGTGCTTTCATGAGCCACCAAATGGAATCCCAAAGAACGAATGAGAACAAACTGCTGTTTGTCTTACGTAAGATTTTACTTAATTTTTGGACTAAGTTAGAACCAATACTTCTTGAAATTGGATGTAATACAGTTGTTGACACAGAAAACTTATCAAACCCGAAAAGAATGTTTCAGTACCTGATAATACTTTGCATGTTTTTGACATGTATTTATGTATGTTTCATGCTTTCATTAAACTAAGCTGAATGTCATTGCAATAACTTAGAGTCTGTTCTTCTCTCTGTCCCCACTTTTTCACAGAGTATCAGTTCTGTAGTGGAAATCAAGTACTAGTTTGTACTCAGGTTGAACCTTCTAGGTACAGTATAGCTTTTGTATATAATTGTGTCACTCTTTGAATAGCCAGATAATTTTATAATAATTATCTTTAGTCAAAGATTAAATCTAATAAACTTTTGATATTTTTTTCCTATCCTGGGTGATTCAGTTACTAGAAGACTTAAGCATTGCAAGAAATTTTCCATCTGCACATAATATGCACATTGTACAAAAAGTGCTTCAAGAAAGTAATTTGTAGTAAAATTTTGAAATTAATATTTTTAATATTATATTATCTTTTTGAAAAGTGTTTTAAATACTTTGTCAACTTTTATATGAAGTCCCATAGTCCTAGAGGTAACAGAACTACACCTGAACTTGGTAACTAGCTTGGGTGTAGTATTTTTGTTGACACAGAGGTGCTAAAAACATGATGGTGAGCTCTTTTTGCTGCTTGTGTATATTCCTGTAATTAATTTTTTGTTTGCTGTTTTACAAATGCAGAAGGGAAAGATGAGGCAGTCTTTGGAAGACAAAGGATACCTTGATCTAAAGATTGAATTTTATTATAGTGTGAACTTTGCATATCCAAAAGAATTTATAAAGAAATATGAAAAATTCTAAGGTACTTAAAGTAATTTTAAGGAAATGAGAGCATTGAAATATCCTTATTTTAGGTGTCTGTTACATGCCATTGGGTTACTTGTGAAATACAGCCTTGACTGAAGAAAAGGTATTTGAGTTAACACTGGTGTAGAGAACAAGTACTTGCCCACCACCCCAGCTTTTAGAATAGCCGTATATTTTAGAGCAAGGGTAAATTTTACGCAAAGGAGAATTATGATCATATAGTCTGCAGTCTTACATGATGTTAGTCAGTTATTTACAGGTCAAGCCCAGAAATTTGTTTTTAGTCGTATCATATTTTTGTGAAGGATTTATGTGATTAAATAGAAAATCTAAAATGTGAAGTCTAGTCAGTCATGGGTACAGAAGAAATATTAAGAAGTACTTAATGAAAGGGGAAAGATTGCATAGGAAACAAGGAGAAATAAAAATGCTCTTTGTGTTGTATTATGAACAAGTTACTAAATTTGGCACACATTTGTATTGTCTACTGAAGTAGTACAACAGAGTTCTCTACCTTGTTTTATTCTAATTGCTCTAGCTGTAACCAGGACAACAGGCTTCCTTAAAGTCAGACAACATTTGTATCTAAATTTCTTTGAAAAAGAGCTATCTTCTAAATATGTTGTGCATTTGCTTTATTTTGAAGTAATTCCTACTTCTGTTTCTTTCAATATCTTGCAGTTAGCTAGACAAAAATGAAAATATGTTAAATCCATCCAGCAGATAGTGGAAAGAGAGCTGTGCTAGAATGCCTTTTGAAGTAAACACAAGTCAGGCTCTAAACAGACATTGTGGTATTGATAACTGAGAAAACCTTGTGCATCTACAAGTCTGGAATGGGAATTTATTACTGTGAACAGTGGTAGTTTGCTGTCTTGATCTCTGAAAGCATTGTCTCTTATGTTGTAACGTATTTTTAGATTGTATGTTTTTTTATAATTTATTTCTGTACCACTACCCCCCCCCCCAAAAAAAAAAAAGCTCTGGGACAAAAGGCACTACTTAATTTATGGTATGATTAGTGTATCAAGATCTGCAGCTAAACTGCCCAATGTTTGCTTTTCAGTGTTTTAACTGAAACTGTTTGGGTTAAAATTTTATTTGTGTTGCTTGTGAGCCTAGGGCTGAATTTTTAGGAGAGGATTTTGGCTAAAATCCTGAAGCATAGTAATGAATGAGATGAAGAAAAAACACTTTGTAAAAACAAATTAACAATTTTCTTTGAACATTTAATGAGAAAATCTGTAACTGTCATCTCTTAGAATGAGGATTTGAAATTAGATGTGTCTTTGTGTTAAGCATGGCTGAGTGATTCAAGAGTTTCCCTAGCATGAGATGGGTGTGGGTTTTTTCAACTTCATTAACCAATACTCATTAAGGCCCAAAAACTGATTTACAAATTGAAAGCTGTGCTTGTCAAAAAATAGAGCTATAATTTTGTGTAGTTTCCTTCTTTGAAGATTTTTGTCAGCAGTGAATATACAATACTCTTAGCTCCTGAATGCAAGATAAACTTTTTCATAGTATCAGTAGAAAGGCTGAGGAGGTATCAGCTTCAGAATGAAGAGAGTATTCCTTAAAATTGCTGCTATGAGCAAGTGTTGCTGTGATGATGTAGGTATTTGGGAATAAGAATAGTTGACTTGTCTCTAATTAGTCATCCAAAAGACTATCTCAAGATGCAAACCTGTCACAGGTGTAATAGTGGTTATTTCAACTCTGAACTTAAGAGATGGTAACTACTTAGGAAAACAAACATTTTTAGAGGGCTTTCAAAACATATCACTAAGATTTGATTATGTATTTGTTATTCATAAATTTATCGCTGATAAATTTATTTAAAGATATTTAGGGAAAAATAACATTACCTAGCTTCACAGAAATATTGTATAGGCAGGCTTTAAGACTTTATAATACATGTCAAGTACTAAATGCTAAATGCCGTTGTCCCCAAATTTTATTCACATAGAAGTTCTTACAGCAGGGATAGGTCTAGGGTCAAGCAGTGCAGAAAAAGAGGCTTTCTGGATCCACGTCTAGATGTTTACCCGAAATTCCCTAGCAACTTGCCTGCTTGATTTCTGAGTTTGATGGACTTTCTCCGTTTAATATCTATTCATTAATAGGAGTTCTGAGTTGAATGATGTTTGTACCTAAGCTGATTCAAGGTGCAAAGGTGCATAAGCTCTGGCTTACGTGGATAATTCTGAAGTTCTGAACAAATGTTTGTTTCTGAGTTTACTGACACAACAGTTAAGAACCCGGTGTGCTGGTCAGCAGCAGGCTCAGCAGGAGTCAGCAGTGTGTCCTGGCAGCCCAGAGGACAAATCCCCTCCTGGGGTACAGCAAACTCAGCATCACCAGCCGGTCACAGGGGTGACTGTCCCACTGCACAGCGCTGGTGTGGCCTCACCTTGAGCCCTGTGTGCTGTTCTGGGCCCCACAAGTGNTTCTGGGCCCCACAAGTGAAGAATGATGTGAAGGGATGTGAATGTGTCCAGAGGAGGCAACAAGGCTGGTGAAAGGGCTGGAGGCAGCATTCTGTGAGAAGGGGCTGAGGACTTGGGGTGTCTTTCATTTGGAGAAAAGGAGGCTGAGGGGTGACTTCATTGCTCTCTACAGCTTCCTGAGGGGGGGAACATGGAGAGGGAGATGCTGAGCTCTTCCCCTTGGTATTCAGGGATAGGACATGGGAGAATGGTTCAAAGCTGTACCATGAGAGGCTTAGACTGGACACTAGGAAGTATTTCTTTACCAAAAGGGTGATCAAACACTGGACCAAGCATCCTACAGGAGGTGGATGCCCCACGCCTGTCAGTGTGTAAGATGCTTTTGGAGAATGCCCTTAATAACATGCTTTCACTTCTGGTCAGCCCTGGATTAGTTGGGCAGTTGGACTAGGTGGTCATTGTAAGTTGGCCAAAACTGCTGCCCTGCATCTGGAAGACTTAGATTCACTTATTTCTCAACCTGAGAACCTACTACACATGTAGTTCCCAGCGTCTAAGATGGTGATGAAAACACCAGGCTATAAGCAACTTGAAGTGTTTTTTCTGCATTAAAACTTGATAGTAAAAAATGTCAGAATATGAGATCAGAAAGGTGAACAGATGAATTGAAACCTGGGCTTTAGAATACTTAGTATTGAGCATGCTGACTTAAAATTCTGACATATCAAATATTGCTGCTTTATTTTGCGGTAAACACTTACATTCATTCCAATTCTTGATTGCTAGTCCTGGGACCAGCTCTCTAGCCTGACCTTTGTGTTGCTTAAGTGTTAAACTCATTCTTCCCAGGAGAATACCTGAAGCTACTGGGGAAGTTGCAACACTTTTTATACTTTGTATTGTATGTACACCAATTTAGTGAATTGTTGTCTTTTAATCTAAACTTTGCCACCCTATTTCCTTCTGACTTGCTGCAAGCAGCTGGCTCACTGAGGCTGTCCTGCAGTTGTGATCTATGCCTTGGCTGGATGGAGTGCCCAGGCATTTGTGAGGAGTTCTGGACTGACCTGCACCAGTTTTTAAAGCAGTGTGACACCCACAATAGACCTTGGTGTGGAGGAGTCTGGTTTTGCCAATGAAAAATTCAATAGCTTTGTATTTGCTAAGCAGTTTGATATGAAAGGGCAACAATGGGCCAATCTTTAGAGCACTAAGCTCTTAAGTACTAAAATGCTTTGAAAGAAATTGACTTACTGTGGCACTGTCAATGTTTAATTCCAAATTTGTGCTCTTCACAGTAGTACAGGTTGCATATCAGTTTAAGTATTTACTTTCACCTTGTGTATTGCTACTTGTCCCTTGAGTAGTGAAACATTTTGCAGTAGCTTCATGTGAGAGAGGTAGTTTTAAACTGTCTTTTATTATCAGGGGCATGGTAATCCAAATGTCTCCTTTGAACAGATTAATTGTAACATAAGCATGCAAGTGATTATAAAAGCAAATGCCAAGCCCTGTGGCACACTGCTGATTAGAGGAGGGAGAATAACTTCTGACTTGTATTGTGATAGAACCATACTATTTTGAGTTACAAATGTGTCTGGAGTTTTGAAGTGTTTCAATAGTTAATTCCACATTCTTTGTTGTTGTTAGGAGCTGAAACTGCCATTTACTTTTTTAAGTGGGCATATTCATGAGCTTCGGATTCATGTGCCATGGACCAAATTGGGCTCAGAACCAGTTGTCATCACTATCAATACAATGGAATGCATCTTGAAGTTAAAGGATGGTGCTCAGGTAAGAAATATGATGAATGCTTTTCTAACATTGAGTTGTTGATGAGACTAAGATCTTCTATGGATCACTTTCTTGAAAGCCTTCTGGCATGTGAAGTTGGGATCCCTTTTATTTTGGGAGAGACTAATGTTGTTCTTCTCATCATGGCTAGTATCTTCCTTTACGCTTATTTTTAAACTCTTTATTAGCTGTAGGTGTGTTTGCTGGTTGCTCAAGTCAGCTGTAGGTGGTGTAATTCAGCACTGGACATTTTTCAAAAGTTGTGTTGCTATTATTAAAGGAGTGCCTTGATGATCCTGGAGTGTAATTAATTTTTACCTTTGGAAGTTATAATGCTTGCTTGCGTGTACTTGGAAGACTTTTTGTATGTATGGGTCTTCAGGAATTTTATATTTTTGTAGTTGCTCATAATAGTTTGGGCATTAGGCTGTTTCACAGGCTGAGGACAGGTTTTCTTCTGACACAATGAAGCTGAAATATGCAGTGGCTCAGTTTTTGTCATATGTCTAACTTAGTTAATCAAAAGTACTTGAATATGTTAATATTGAAACTGGGGTTTTTTAAATCAGTATGGTGCTTTAATTCTAGAGAGGTTTAGTGATTTGTTTTGCTTGTTGGTTTTTAAAAATCTTGTTCACATCGCACTTTCAACAGTCCTTCAGTTACATTGAGGATCATGCAAACGAAAATTCCAGTTTGTTAAAAACTCAAGTGTTTGGTAGGGTGCTTGATGAGCTGTTAACATTTAACAGTAATTAGATGTGAGTCAGCAAGAACTTTGGAAAACACTTTTCTTCATGTTTGATATTTCTTGTGATACTGTTTTACAGTTCCAAAGCGAAGAGGCTTTTTTTCTGGAGTAATCTCTAGTCCTAGCGACCCAAAAAAGCACATGCCTGCATTTTGTAGTTACACTTAATCTATCTATGGGCATATGTGCACGTGCATATGCACACACCAACAGCCAAATACTAAGTACCTTTCCAAAGTTAAGGTAAGCTTTCAAGACCAGATGTTCCATAAGAAGTGTGTTTTAGAAGCAGCAAATTGCAACTAATTATAAGAGTTGCAGAAAAAGATTTGTAGCCCATGACTTTGTGCAACCCAGAACTAATATGTGATATTGGACCTTGCAGATGGCTACTGCTGGAATGATCAGATTTCCTGCTTGCATGGTATTTGAAACTTAAGTTTTGTGGTGCATACATCAAAAGGTCAAGTGTCACGAATGTAAAGCACTCTCAAAACAAGTATTTGTTACAGATGTTTAAGATTCAGAGGCAAGAAAGGAGTTTTGAAAATTGCAACTGACATTTGAACAAATTGTTCATTGGTATGTACACTCAGGAGGGTAAAATTTGGGTCTGTGCCACAGAAGGATTATCTTTGACTATCAAGAATGTGGATGAAAACACTTTCATGCTTTTTTCTGAGGATGTGGTTTAAAAAGTTGATAGCTTGAATTGCATTTTTTAAATTACTATTTGAAAGTTCTATAAAAAGAAAGTATTTTGGTAAATTCTTGTGTTCTACCTTCTAGTATGGCAGTATACTTGACTAAAACCAATTGTCATAAAAATCTTCGTAATTAGTGAATAAAAAAGCTGAATGAAATAAAATATTTATGTGGAAAATAGTAGTAAAATGAGCTTTCAGTGAATTTAGCTCCATTTGGAACTGTTCTGCCAAGAACTTCCTATCAGTGAAGAGCATAATTAGCTAGAAAGTTTAGTTTAGTTCTCAAATTGATTGGCTTGTTCCTGTATTTCCTTCCTCAGGTGAAACTTCTAATAAGCACGTGCATAATTTCACCTGAGCAAAAAATAAAGTTCCTGACCTCAGCTTAGTGAGATGTGTTTTCTTTGGAAAGGGGCTGTTTCAAGCAATGTTTCTGTTGACGATGTATGAAGATTAAAATACATGGCCTTCATTGCCTGAAGCTATTGTCCATTGCTCTATTGTATTGGACCCTACAGATTTTGTGACAAAAACCTCTCTTCCTTTTTGTTTTTGAAGAGTATCAGCCCCTGGGAGTGCTTTTGTACATATATGCTTTACTGTGATGCTGTGTCCTTGTTAGTTCAGCTAGGTTTTTTTTTGTTCATGCTATTGCAGCATCTCCTCAGCTAAGTTTGGATTAGACAATAATAGCTCAACTTCTAGTTATATGCAAATATTCTCTTTTTCTAAGCAGAAGTGTTGTATAAGTGGTACGTTCACTCAATGAGGTGCAAAATTCACAGTGTAGAATTAGTGGTATTTATTGTGAATTTTGAAGTTTGAACATCTTTAAGGTCTGTGTGTTTCTTCCTTTTCCTTTTCTACATCTGTTATTACTGCTTCTAAAACCTGAATGTTAAATATGGCTACTTTACAAGAAAATGAAACTGAAGTGTATCAGGAACAGAACTTGGCAGTGATTAAAGTGGTGTTTTATAGAACATGCTTTGTATGTGCACTTTTGGTTGTGGCTTTGGTTAATGCCAGCATTTGAAATAGAATTTGTCTGTGAGGTGTGTTGCATTGCTTTTGATGTCTATCAGCCTAATGAAACTGTCTGGTTGCTTTTTTTGTTTGTTTGTGGGGTTTTTTTGTTTTGTTTTGGTTTTTTTTCTCTTGAATGTCATCTTCTGCAGCACTGAGTTTTAAGTATGAGCATTTGTAATGTTCTCAAATTAATGAAATATGTAAAGTATGATTTTTAAATCTGTTCTTGCGCACTTGAATGTGATTCTGAAGTTAGCTTGCCTTGTGTTTAAGTTATATTAATTGACTGTCCTGACACTGTTCTTCATGAGTGCTGTGTTTTATTTTAGAAGGTGGTTAAAGTTCCAGTATTACATTCTTTTCATTACCTATCTCTGTATACTAAATCTCAGGAGTTTATACAGAATTGAAAACACCTTGTTAAATCTGTGTTGATTGCTGTTTTTCCTCTGAGATTGCTCTTTTCTCCCTTTGTTCTATTGGACTCTTCTTAACACTTTTCTACACTTCTTTTTAAATTTTAATTGAAGCTGTTTGAAATTCTTTGTTCCTTTCTCTTCCCCTCTTCATGCCATGATACCTCTGTGCCCACACCAGAGGCTTTAAATTCAAGTAGTGCAAAATGGGAAGAAAAAGTCTGTAAGCCTGTGTCTGTTTTCTTTACCTTCCTGCCATTATAACTAACCACAAGACTATTCTTCACATTCAGTCTTGAATTCTGTGGTTTTTAGTCTTGGAAGTGATGCAAATGAGGAGATCAAGGAGAAATGTATTATTTGTAATACTGCTTCACTTTTGAGTCCTTGTCTTTAAGCAGAACACAGTGCACCAGAAATATGCTGATGCTTGTAAAGACACTCTGTACTCCAAGGATAAATAATTATGAAATTGGGGAAGACTGTTAGGTAGAAGGACTTAGAGGGGCACAGGGAAACCGAACACTTTGGATCAGCATACAGACAATTGAGCACTGCGCCTCTCATGAGGTATTATAAAGGAGGTTGCAAAGGAATATAACAACTTTGTGGAAACAATGGAGAACAGTCCACAAGCATGAATGTCAGAATAGCAGACACATTCTTACCTGACAACTGGTAGAGACTGCCATCAAAGAATGCTGGAAGCAGAAATTGGTCTTCACTGAGATGGGAGATAAGGTGTGTTGACAGGTTGTGAAGGACTTTGAAAGTGGAGACAGAAGGCTTGTGTTTGATGAGTGTATAGTTATGTAGAGTCTTTGCTCAGGTGGTAAAGCTGTGTCCTGATCTGAAGCACTGCTTTACTGCTTGTTTCCTCTCCTGGGTTGTAGCAGTTCAGTTGAATGTGGTCACATGGACAAGCAGTGCTGGTTTTTTTCCATTTGAGTCTAAAATCTGCTGTTCCGTGACAGCAAAAATATGGTAAGACTTGAAGTCAGAAGATTTAACTACCAGTCTTTAGTGGCCCACCTCTATGCTTTTCATTTGCTCATGTAGAAGCTCAAGGTCTTTATCTTTTAAATATATTTCATTTGGTACTTACTTTCATACTAGTTTGTTTAGTTCAGTAAATCTGAGTTTTAACACTTGTATGCAAAATTTAAGGTGAAGATTATGTTGAGAATTGTTCTATAGGAAGCAAACTATGTCATCAGCTAGTGTTGAATCATCATCTCAGGTTAATAGTGAATATGAAATTCTTACTAAGCAGACAGCTCATGCTGCTCTTGTGTTTTAATAGATTAACACAAGAAAAAAGAGGATTTTATGTTTCTGTGTGTGCATGCATACAAATTAGTATATATAAATAACAGGAACCATCGTCCATATTATTTTGAATTAAAACAAATTCCTTTGTGCAAATCAGACTTTTAATTTAGTATTTTCCAAAGGTTCAGGAAGGTTTGACAGAGTCTTAGTTGGGTTTTGTGTCATTTCTTGTCAAGACCTCCAGTCTGAAGATTTCTTATGTTTTCTATGAATTGTTTTGTGTGAACAAAAGTGTTTTAGGTAGGAGATTCTCTTTCAGGGATATTACCTTTTTAAGGGAGAAGTACCATGCCCTACAAATCTCTTGCAAAAATTTTTAGTAAACTTACTCTTTCAATAGAGGAAGTAGTAAAGGCAGGCTGTAACAGATGCTAGAAAAGGCCTTGCAGCATTTGTTTCAGACACTGTGTTGTCTTTCTCCAGTGTTTTCAAATGAGAGGCTGAGGAGGAAATGCTGAGCAGCTTTGCTTTAAGCTGGATAAATATTCACATGTGCTAGCTGGGCAAGCAAGAGTGACCGTGTAATTTACCTTTTTTTTATTTTCCCTACTAACCACTTTAATAGACTTTAAAAGCTAAGTATCTGATGCTTTAGATTGCAGTAATTCTGCTTGTAAAAGAAGAAACTGCCTTTGTGAATTTGTTCAAAGACTCCTGCGGGCATGTGTCTTGATACTCTAGCTGTGGAAGTCCTTCCTCTGCCCTTGTGTTGCCTCAGCCTGAATACCTGTCTTGTTTA
Source organism: Atrichornis clamosus (assembly GCA_013400975.1). Taxonomy (NCBI): domain Eukaryota; kingdom Metazoa; phylum Chordata; class Aves; order Passeriformes; family Menuridae; genus Atrichornis; species Atrichornis clamosus. Next base: position 75,471 of record WBMZ01012950.1, read on the forward strand.
CCTAAATGCCTAACTTGACACAGCTGTATCATCTTATAGCTGCTATCTGAGTAGAGAACTGCTGTTTAAAAACAACTCTTTTCCAGCATTAGTAATGCCTGCCAACTGTTGGGGTTTTGTTGAGGTTCAAGGCCTCAGGTTCCCTAGTTGCCTTGTCATAATTCATAGTGCTTCATCTTTTAGTATGCTCATACAGTCCGTTTGTCTTAGGCATATGGACTAGACTTCTTGTCATCTGTCCTAAGTTGCCTTTTTGCTTTTCTAAAATGGAAGTATTTAGAATTAAGAATTGTGTGCAGCTTTTTATTTCTATTTGGGTGTATTGGCTTAGACTGTCTCTTTGCCTTTTTAAGATGTCCGTTATGTGTTGATGCCCTTGCCAAAAAGGAAATAAAACGTTTCAAGTTTTAAACAACTCATTGCACTCCAGAAGAACAGTTTAATTGTCCTTTAAATTCAAGAAGAGCAGAAATATGTTTACTTAAATACAAATATGGATTATATACATTAATGTCTTAATTCTTTATACATAAATTGTTTATGTATAAAGCTTCTTTATACATAACAATTTTTCTTTCAAGCTTCTTTTAATTGCCAAATCAATGTCCCAGATTTGGAGGCTGACTTCTTTTTCGAATGCTTGTGTGGTGGTAGTACTTTACCTCATTTAATTTATGACCTTTCTGTAGGCTGTTAAACAGCCTTACAGCTGCAGAGACTGCACCTTCAATTTTCTTTCTTCAGCAGGTAAAGTTTGAGGCAGCCAGATGGAAACCATGCATCCTGCAACCAAGAGAGCTTTTCTGGTGTCCGCTCTGACTTGCTGTAGTGTCCCAAGCATATGTACAAAAGTAGACGCTACATAATTTATCTCAGATTTATGGTGTTGTTTGCTTAGTACAAGGCACTTGTTTGGAGCATGATTTTTGAACTTTGTTGGTCTTATGTGAAGCATCAGTTGGAATTCTGCCTTTCTCAAGTAGCAAGAGGAAAGGATAATGCAGATAGGAGTAGTACGTGGAGGAACAGTGAGGCAGCTAAATGGACATTGGTTAGGTGAGATGAGGTTAAAGCCAACTGATGAATGTGAAGGGGAAGGGTATTTTTTTGGGCGCAGTGGCTGGTGATCCTTTAAGCTTTCATATCTTTACAGGTAATTCTAAATAGATTGTTTAATCAGGTGAAGGTAGCACACTTACATGAAGAATTCCACTTGTTTGCCTTGGAAGACCTGACTAGCTGAGAAATATCTCACTTATTTTTGTGGAACCTTGTCAGGATGCCATATTTTGGAACGATATAATCCTAAATTTAGACATGTTGGAGTAATTTTCCATCTATATGTATTTTTTGGGGAGTCCTTCATAGTGCTGAATTTATTGAATCTGTCATAATATTTCAGACTTAGCAGTTTAATATATTATTATTTTATCCTATACTTTGAAGAAAATATTTTCAGAACAAATTGCTACAGTGCAGTTATTGCATGGGTTTGTTCTGAAATAGATGTGGATATGTGGCTTGCTGTTTTCTGGATCAACTTGTATTTCAACTTAAATCAGTGCTTTATGTGATGTGTTTTGGATTTGTACATTTTTAAAGCCTTGTGTTTTTGAGCAGACACTCTTAAATTAATCTGTGTCTCTCACTACTTTGTTAATTCCCTTCTTATCCTGTTCTTTCATGTGTGTTGTTTTTTTTTGAAAAGACTTTAAATGTGGGCATTGACTTCCTAACTAAGTTTCTCTTTTCTGCTTAGAACTCCAGTTTAACTATAATTGTACTTTGACAATTGGCTGTAGAAGTTGATTCCCCTTCTTTTTGTAACCTTTTCACTCATCTGTGTATTGTCTAAGCATATCCTTGTCTGACCAGTCTCATTCTACTAAATTATATGTTCAGTAGCTATCAGCTGACTACTGAAATGATCTTTCTGAGTGATAGCCAGTGGGGATTTTTCCTCCAAGAATTGTGTTTTGGGACTAGAGAATGTCCAAGACTTGGTGTCTGTATTGCAATGCCGTGTCAATGCACTTGGCAATTTCAGCTCAACATAGAGAGTAAAGCAGCAGAATGGGTCCCTTTTCAAAACTGCATTGTTTGGGAAATAGCATGGTGAGAATTCAGAATCTCAAACTTTGGTTTTAAATCAACAAATGTTTATAAACATGTTCTTATACTTTTTTTCAATACTATCATTGTTGATGGAAAATAATTATTTTCATTTGCTGAAAATTGAAGTGTTATGAGCTTGTTGCACACGGGCTACTGTTTCTGAAAACAAGAGCTAGATATCAATCTGTGAGACTTTTCCTGGAACTGGAGCATATTAGGATTAGGGATTTGTTGACATAGAAGCTGCAAGTTGTGCTTGGAAGTGTATTCTGACTGAAGCATTTCCCCATGTCTTAGTTGTGGAAACTTGTATGTGGTTGAACATATCGTTATCAAAGAGGGCACAAGTAACAGTCATTTTAACCCATTTCTCTCTCTGTGTCTCATCCTCTTTATTTTTGCTTTCATAGTATTCTCTAAAATTGATTCAAGAATTTGACTGTAACTTGCCACTGGCAAGTCATATTCCATTTAAAAAAAAAGAAAAATTGGAAATCAAATTACGTAAGCCAACAGCTAATAGAGCTGTTTGACCTCCACATATGCACATGAAAGCTAATAAACCTATGTCAAATGCCTGTGTTAACAAAATATGTATAGTTTTAACCACAAGCAGGTGCTTTTCTTCTCTGCATGAGGAATCATGTTTCTGTGCTCATCTGTGTACAAGTTCTGTCCTGCAATGCAATTTCACTCCAGTGAGCTGCCTCTTACACCTTTTGACACTTAGAATCTGTACATATCCCACTTTGCTTGTCAAGTAGTTCAAATGTTGACAGTGCAGTAGTGTTGCCCATGTCTCAGAGGAGGCTCACATTCCTTCTTTTACTCATTTAAAACTGTAGTTCTCTATTGTCTACTTTGTTATTCTAGATTTCTTTGCTTGTGGATGTTGCTTAGCAAGTGAGGAAGCAAAAAGCCTACCTGTTGTACTGCACTGCTGTAGAAGCTCGTTCTCGATACATACATCTGTGTGCATGTATATGTGTGTGTATGTATGCAGATTTAAGACAACTTCCCATCTGGCTTCTTTATTTCATTACTGCTTCATGTTAAGGAGGAACAGTTAGGACAGGGAATATGAATGACACCCAGTACACAGGTAAATAGTTGTTCTGCATTGCCTGTGATTCATGTTAATCCAGTTTGTAAGGCAGTGAGAGCAGGGAAGGGCTGTTTTCTGATTGTTTTGTGGGCAGGCACTGTCATACATGCCCAGCTGAATGCTAGTCAATGTATATTTAACTTCCTTGCCTCAACAAACCCCAATTTTTTTTTTTTCTGGAGTTCTATTCATGGACCCAACTTCACACGTTCTGTGATCATGAGAAAACTGCAGACCCCAGACCAAGTATTTACACTGCGTAGTGCAACTATATTCTGGAATGTTTAAGATTGTGAATGTTTTGGTTGTTGATAAATCAAATCACCTGCATATGCTGTGTGGAGGGAGGAGATGATGGTATGCAAGAGCTTTCTAGGCTGCAAAAGGAACTTGGAAACTGAATGTCATGTTGAACTCCTGGCAAAGCACCAGTTAGAGAGTGCATTGTTGAAATGTAAATAATTTTGTTCTGTATTAGCGAGAACGGTATCCAGTAATTTTTCTGTGAAGTAGCTGTGCTCCTAGGGAATTGAAGGAATTACATGCAGGAAACCAACAACAAAGCAAGGAAATGGGTGACATAATTTAGATATTAGAGCTAATACAGCATTGACGGTTATAATTTGTTTTAGAACTTTGACTATGTTGTGGGTCTCAAAGTACTGGATTTGAATATGAATGCAATAGAATTGCTTTTAATGCAGTTTAATGTGCTGTGTTTCTGAAAAAAACCCAAACAGTCAACAGGTTAGTAGGTAAAAAAAACCCTATTAATGCTTCCAACTAATGCTGGTGGTTTGCATATGCTTATATATTTCAGATGAGTTTACCTGTGTTAAACTATTGGTTTTGGGAGATATATATATATATATATAGTACAAAGGAGATGTGTGTGTCTGTGTACATGAGTTTTCTAAAATCTACCTCAAGTGCTCATGTTCAAGAAAACTTCATCAAACTCGCTGGTACCTCCGAAAGGTGACAGGGCTGTTGGCTCTTCAGGTCTTCTGGATGTTCATGCCTGACATAGGTCCTCTTGAAGATAATTCTCTGACTCTGTATCTCATACTTGTAGCATCATTTTAAAATTAGTGGGGAAAATAGCACAACGTCTTGCCAGAAACTTGTGTATTAATACATAATGATTTTTGAAATATATAAGTAACCTAAATGCCAACACATACAAAGATAATTGGTAAACTACCCGTGGAGACACGGAGGAGGGTGATACAAGAGTACATCTATTTGAGGAACTGTGCTGAAGGATAGTCCTGGACACGTAACTAACTGAATTGGTCTGTGCTAGCCCGGCAGCACACCTGTTCTTCCCTGCCACAGCCCCTTGCCTTCCCTTTGCTGTATACTAAGTATTTGGAGAGCAGAAGCAGGCATGTGTCTCACTAATGAGACTGAGTTTGCATTTGCTGTTGTGCAGCTCAGGGTTCAAGCCTACACCGACTGCTTTTAGAACAAGGTTGTCACAGCATAACTCTTCACTGTTCGTGGGGATGCACCAGGTAGAAAAGGTTGGTTGGTTTCTTTTTTGCTGTGGTTATTTTGGTGAATTAGTATTTGGGAATAATATCCTAGTATGTATTCTTGAATTTTGGAAAGGAACAGGCGATAAAACAGCGATTGCTGCAACGTGAGAGTTGTAACTCAGATGCCACAACATTGCTGATTTATGTTCCAGAAAATAGGTTTGCTAAGACAAGTACTAACATGTGAATGGTGTATTTCTCTTTAAAAAGTATAGGGATCCTGTTTTGATGTGTAGATACAGGTGTATAAAGTGGAAAGATTAAAAGTAACCCTTGTACATTTACTGATCTTTACTCAACTTTTTCCCTGACCTACTTACAGCAAGGAAATGAAATGCCAATAGTCAGTGTCTTTGTTCCAAGGTGTAGGGGGAAAGGGTTTATATATCATCTTTGGCATAATTCCTAGAAGTTTAGGGTTATATTCTGATTCAGCTTTCCCTGGTGTAGGTCTGGACTACTTCAATTTATTTACTTTGGCGTAATTCCATATTTGTCCCAATCCAGCTGACATCAAATCAGGACCCTACAATCCAGCTTTGTTTCATGTAGTTGTGTGAAGAATTTGGATTGGTGTAGTTTCACGGGGAATGAGGTGAGGTAATGCATTTGAAAATATTTCCTTGGAGAGGAAATAGTTTTTCCTCATTTGTTGATAGATTAAAACATAGATAAATTTGTTGGAATGTATTTTAGCTCCTCATTACAGCAGAACCTACTGTTTGGGAATGGGTGTGAATACAGAGTTTTCAGTGGAAAAACCCTGTAATTTATCCACCTTTGGTAAAAGCATCTTAAAATTCCAAAAGACAAAATACTCTTAATTTTTTCAGTACAATTTTACTCTGAAATTATAGCTTGTTCTTTTTGGAAGGAGTGTTATTTTCTGTAAGAGTGTGATTGAATTATACATTATTAGATATAACTTAAGGAGAAAAATTTCCTTTATTCCCCTATTGCTTGTGACTTACATTGCAATACCTGCACTTGAAGAGTGGTTCTTGTTAAATAATTTGGATGCACAACTCATGTAGATTGTGTTTTATTTTGCACACTTATGGATAATAGTAAATTCAATCCCAATGAGCAACATTTCTTCCAAAGGAATGGGTAAATGTTCGGGTTTAAATATGTGCTTTCTTTTCAAAGGAAAAGTCATTGTCTTCCTTCTTTACAGGCCATAGAACCTCAGGGAAATTGGATGGTGCTGCTGCCAATACTCTGGACCATCTAGTCTTACTCCAACTGTTACAAAAGCATGACCTTTAAATATTTATTTCTTTGCCTTTGGAGAAAATGGAACAAACTTGATCCCTCTGTTGAGAAATATGATTGGTTTTTTTTCCTTCCTTCTTCTCTGGCACGTTTGTTTAGTGGTTCTGCTGCTGACTTGCTAAGAAACCATGTAGTGAGGCCCTCACCTTGGCTTACAAGGGATCCGCTTGGCTTCCTTTACCCGTGCAAAGGTCTGTGGAGCCCAGAATGCTGTGAGGTGTTATCCTTCATTTTCAATTTAAGTCCTTATGTATTGCACCTAATTGGAGGATGAACAATGCAAATCTGCTTTTCCTTTTTTATTTTATATGCATGAATCATTCTCCTGGAAGATTTTGTCTTGTAAAGGGTTCCATTGATTTGAGTTATTTAACATGCAAGAATTTTCAATTAAAACTGAAAATGTCTTTTGATTTCATTAGATATCAAAGCCTGTTAGGCCTGTCAGCATTATTCAATGTTTCAGATTAGTTTAGGGTTTCCTGAAATGAATTAACAGCTGCTGCAACAGCAATTAGTATGTAATTACTTAGAATTAAACCCCAAGATCATTAGTCCTGGTATTCTAGAAGTGTGTTGATAATGCAGGACTACCTTTCAAAGAAGTGCAGTGGTTTTCCATGCAGTTCTAGGAGCCAAGAGGCCTCCTGATCAGTGCAATCAGTGTTGCTCTGCTGTCTGCTATGGGGAGCACAGTTGACAGCAGTGTTCCAGTCCTTTTGTGGGTGGACTGCTCTCAGGTTTGTTTTTTATTCCCAGTGGCAGGAGAGTGTCATATTTCACAACTTTTGGAACACTTTCTATAGGTGAATATCATCCGGATTGTGTTGTATTTGTGTGTAGTTCTGCTGATGTTTTCTGGAAGTCTTGCCTTCTTGTATCTCTACTGGATTCCAGGTGTTTAAGCTTTCTACCCTGCAGTTTTTCCCCAGCAGGGCCTGATGAAGACCTGAGAGAGGGCAGACAGGGGTGTGCTGCTGACTCCATACGATTCATTCAGCCTGGTATTGATGGTCCTCTTCCCATATGTTCTTCAGATGTGGACAGTGATGGTGTTGTGGGGTAAATGCATTGTTCTGGCAGTGGGAAGTGGCCATCTTTCCTGGAAGCTCTTCAGTCCTTTTCCCAGCATGCATTTAAAGATGGGCTTATTATATGGTGGGGGAGAGACTACAAGCCCCCTAGATAAAATGGTTGTGGGGAGCAGGCTGCCTGTTCCACTGCAGTCTGGTGTGCAGCTGAGGCTCTTAGGAGAGGCAGCCAAAGGGAACAAGCTAGATGAATTGTCCTGCCACACTGCATATGTCCTGTGGGTTATAAGTTGTTCATTGTAGATATTTGCTTATGATCCTTAAGAACATTAAGATTTTGCAGTAAAACTTTAGAAAAATACTTAACAGCATGAGAAAAATCTGCTTAAGCCACAATGAACTCTAATTCTTTTTACCAGCCTTTCACAAAGAGAGAGCATCTGGTGGACAGAATAGATCAGAGTCCCGAGTGCATATGCTAGTGGTTTCATTGTCATCAACAGACATTACATTTTTGTTGATTTATTTTGTGCAACAACTAAAACTTCATTTCCTGCTCTGTTAAGGATGTTCTACTTTGCTTGGCTTGTACAAAAATGAAGTATGGTTGTTGTATCCGTATAAAAGTTGAAAGCAATTGTGTGGTGTGGAGTTAATGGTGGACGTATCTTTTATCTACTTACGTGTATCCACCACTTCTTTTCATCTGAAATCCTCTAGTTGTTGGTGATGCTAAATCTTCTGCAGTTAACTTTCCTTCCTCATGACTGTAATCTAAAGGTCAAGATACTGCAATCTAGTCTTCATTTATTGCATATCAAAGAGTATTCCTCTCATAAATGTGGCTTATAAATTGTAGTTTATTACCCATATACCAATTGTTTAAGCACTTCTGTACTCAGTCAAGTAAAACCAAGTGAACTGTGCATATAGTTGTTGGAAAGTCTGAGATTCACTTCTACTGGTGTCTGTATAACTCATCAACTTGAAAAAAAGAGTACGTTATAGCTGCTCAGTCATTTTACTTTTGGCATTTTTTTATGAGAACATAACTTTGTATTTTTAGTGTGTCTTTTGTCTTGAGGGAAAAAACCCCAAACAGGAGACTGTGTTTGGATGAGCACAGAGCAGTATTTTTCTGCTTGTCGAAGCAGTGCCCTCACATTTTTGATCCTGTTCAGTTTTGAGCTGTATTTAATTGAACTGCTGCTGTGTTGCCTGTGACTTGTAGCTTGGATGTTGGGGTCTCTATTCTGGACTGTGTTCCTGTCTATTTCTTCAGCAGCACTGCTGTCTTTTTCACTGAAGTGCCTAGTTGCAATTCCCTCAGCTTTCTCTCTCCTCGTGGCAATAACCGTAATTTATTCTGGAACCAGCAGATTGCCTTCAAGTTCTTTCCCACAAAAGATGAGAAAGGAGCACATCAGATTGTTCTCTGTTCAGGAGAGCTCAGAAGCCTGAGAAATCTGAAAGTGAACTTTGAAGTTTCCAACTAAATGTTTTTTTTCCTACCGTTTTACATCTTGATCTTGTACTAAAAGCTAGTATCAAGGTTATGAGACCACAGGAGCCTGACTCAGTGAATTGGCCCCATCTGGTGAGGGGCAGACTTGCCTCGAAACTTCTTCTCTCTGGCTGTCCTGAACCTGTCTAGAGGTGGATAATTCTGGCCCACAGATTCTTAGTTTAGGTTGCAATTATAAGATCGTTACTCTGAGGGTGAACTGCAGCTAATTTGAAACTAACACTAAATGCCTTTACTCGTTGTTAAACCAATCTGATGATTATACTAATACTGAGATCCTATCCTGTCCTTGGCACCAGTGGGACTGGTATGAGTTCTGTGAGTGTTGCTTGCTAGTGGAAGATGGATTCTGGCTCTTGAAGTACTTTTTATGTTCTGCTGGCACCGGTATTTCAATTAACTGAGATTTCTGATTAATTGTATTTAACTCTTTCTGTTTCAAATGAAATTTTCCAACATTCCTGAAAGTAGCACAGCTTTATTTTGTCTGATGAAAATATCCTGCTGTTTTCACACACAAAAAAGCATCCACCTGAAAAAAAAAGTGGACATAAAACACACAAGCTCTGAGTGTAACCAGTTCTCTCCTCCAAAAGAACATTCCTGTGGAGTGCAAGAGGAGTAGTATAAGCATGCTCCTCATCAGAAAGCCAGCCCTTAGAAACTTCTGCAGTCCTGAACCAGTTTTTATAAATATTTTCTCTACTCAGGATTCTGATCTAAATCAGACTGAAAATTAGCATACCAACTGATTAGAAGATAAAGGTAACTTTTCCCAATTCTTGCAGTAGTTGGAAATACTTACCTCTTCAAGATTAATGAGTCTTAAGGATTGAGAAGTATTTGTTTGACAAAATAAGTTATATAGTACTGTCTCTTTGAGTTTAATTTTATGTGATAAAAATTCAAATTTGGATTCTATTTGGATGAATCTCGTAACTTGAAAAAACTGAACACTTGCACAATTTCCTGTGGGAGTTGCAAAGTACTTTGGTTTGGTAGCAGAAGTAGTGTGCATAGAATTTTTTGATGTAGGAATTTTTTTCTGGCAGTGAAAATGCAAATAATAGTCTTTATCATACTTCTGTTTATAAATGAAATTGTTTATAAACTCTCACTTTAAAAACTTTTTAATGAAAACCAGTTTATTTTAGGAAAAATTGCCTTTTCTTTACCTTCTTGGGAATGCTACTTATGTCATGTTTTTCTGTTTATTCTTTTTGGAGCTTTAATTTCTAAAAGAATGTTATTTCATTAACTTTAAATATTTGATGTTTTATCCAAAACTTCTCATATATTTCTATAAACCCACTTTGTCTTCTCACTAGAGTGTTAAATATTTAAGACTGAAGTCAATACATCACTGGAATGTCATGCCACTTATGATCCATTTTATTAAGTCATTGCTTTTCCAGTCTCTTAATTAAAATCACCCCTTTCATGAGAACAAAGCTATATACTTCATTAAACGTAGAGAATGGTGATGTGTAATATGTATTTAAATAGAAATTTAAATGATAGTAGTAATGTAAAATGCAAACATTTTTCTTCATCATTATCTTTTTTGCTATAGTCGAAGACTTGGAGAAAAAGATCTTATTAGCAGTAATGTACCTTGGAATTTTGTTAAAAAGAGGGTTCACAATGTGGTTTTGGGTGGTTTATTTATTTATTTAGTGTTTGTGTGTAGGCTGCAGATACTATGCCTCCACACGTTGAGTTACATTATCAGTAAATCAGTATTTTTGCTCCTATACAAACAGCAGCTGAGACAATCTTCTAGCAATATGTAAGTTGCTGAAAAAAGTCCGTAATAAAACTGATGAGCTTATTGGATTTCAAAACTAGTCTCTAGTGCATGTAGAAATTCAGAGACAATGCTCTCTGTGGCTTAGACTCTGTTACATTGACACTAGCTGCCTGTTGGTGTTTGCTACGTGGACAGTTCATTTTCATCTTTGCCCGGGCCCGGCACTGCCTGTGTAGGTTGTGCAGAAGGCTGCTTGTCAGTGCAGGACATCACCTTGGGGGCAGCAGTGTTGCAGCTTCACTGCCCTTGCGGTACCTGCTGAGAAGTCTGCCATGCCCTTGTCTCCCAAGGTTGGCCATCTCATCCACTGCTGTCCATGGCCCTTCCCTCACCTTGTGTGTGGCCAAGCTGCTTCCCCAGTTGTCAAAACTCAGGCAGTTCAGTAGCTTTACCCAGTATGTTTCATTGCTGTGATATATATTGCTCTTAACAAAATTCTGAAACCAATAGTTTGCTTGGCCGAAGATTAATTTGAAAATACTTAACCATTTTCATTCTGTACTTAGTGGCATTTACACAGAATACCATGCGAGTAGCAGGTAGTTTCATGATTCTCTGGAGGGCATGGTTTGCTGCAGCTGGTTTTGTTGTACTCTTATTCAATAAAATGTTTTACTGAATATCTCGTAACAAGCTGCTGTTATACACTCATGGTGGTATTTTGTAATATTGCTACAATAATCCACCTGCATGGATTTCAGCAAAACGCTTAATGGATTTAGTCTTCCCCCACTGCTGGCCTCCCACCCGGAGTTGGAGAATGTCCCAAACTCTGCTTGAAAGGTAATACTCAGGGAAAGTAACTTGGTAACTCAGGCTGCTTCCACCTGAGAAAAAAAGCTCCTTCCTCCAGAAAGAAGGAGTGGGGAGGGGTAGAAGAGGAAAACCCAAATCTTGCTAGATAAGTAGAGGTAACAAACCTTTCATTGCTTATCTGAAATGTTTGAACATAGCATCTTTATTCTACTTATATTGTCTCATGATCCTGTTATATCCAGTTGTTCCTGATGTATCTGAGGTGCATACTGGCACCAGGTTTCTAAACATTGTGCTGTGGGATATAAAGCTGGTTTAAAAGGTAGTCTTCTAAATTGCTGTACATTAATATGGGAAAATACCTGTTTCCAATAACTTTTATTTGTCTTGCAGTATTTAATATAATCTGGTAATAGCTGTGTATGTAATTGGCTTTATATGATCAAAATAAATTATTGGACATACTTTTACATTCAGATGCTAAATTAAAATTTACTGTCAAGTGTGAGTGAGATTTCTTTTTCCACTTAATAGTGCTTGAACTAAGATCTACCACTCTGTGTAGTTCCACTTGGTGTGTTGTAGTTGATTGAAGTATTGCTGCAAGAAGTTAATGGGAATTTTCTCATGCTCCTTGGTTTGGCTGTTGTTCAGAGACTAGTTTTCATAAGTTCTTCCAAATTATTTTGGTAAACTTACATATCTTACATATTATAAGCCACTTGGTGAGTTTTGGTCCCTTTAAAATGTTGTAGAGAAACAATCACATATTTGAGTTTTAAATAGCAAAAGAGATATATCAGAAAGAGAATATGGGCAATGTCTACTGCTTTTTTTTTCTTTCTTGAATTAAGCTAAGTGACTGGCACTCTTTGAAGGCCGTATTTTTTGTTTTAAAGATGCTGTTTTTAAAAAGTACTTTGCTTTTAGTTTCTACCACTTTGATTTCATGTTTCCTTTGTGTTTGGTCATCCTTGTGGTATCTGACTTCTATTTCTGATCATCTACTAGTTTTGGCATTATTTTATTTTTTTTGGTGTTATTCAGTAGTTAATACTGGAGTAAATAATTATTGAAGAAACTTCCTACCATCCTGGATGAATAGGTTTTTAACAGCAACAGGAGCTTTTTGATAATCTCATCTGATTTTTTTATAAGAAAGTATCTCAAAATTGAAATTCCCTCATCTTTAGGGTTACCATAAGTCACATTTCTTCTGTGGTCTGAAATACGGCACCCAAAAAATTAGTCTGGTGCTTGAAAGTGTTTCTTGGATAGATTTATGAAGGATTTTTAAAAACTTGATCACGATGTTTGTGGGCTAAGCAGCCCTAAGAAACTGAATATCTCCTTGCATATTTGGAAGTATATGAGAACTTCCTCTTGGTGATTTTAATGATTCTCTCTGTATATACTGTCAAGGGGCTGATGCTGTCCCAGATGCATGCTCTGGGCTAATGGCACTTGCAGCATGATGTGGAAGGCAGAAATCAAGTACTTCCCATTTTTCCCTCCTGACATCGGGAAGAGGAGGATGAATTTGTGTTCAGAACTAATTACAAAGGTTGGGACACTTTAATTTGACAATTTCAACAGCTGTAAACCTAGGAAAGTACTGAACTGGACTACTGGTCTATGACTGGTATATACTTTGAGATATGAGGTAAGATGTGTTATATCATCTTTTCATTGTGTGAATATGGGTGTCTGGATGGACTTAGCATCATGGAGTGTATTAAGCCAAGTGTAACATTTGCATAGGAGCAGTGAGGGATGGAATAAAGGGGGTGGGGGCCAGAAAAGAAATGATGAGTATGTTGGTGCTTCTTGAGTCTTCTGGGATGTGATTTCTGCATGTTTGTTTCTTCACCACTGTATGGAACATGCCCCATTTTTAGACTGGATAAGCAGCTCTTGGAATTTTTATGTTTAATTCAACTGAAAAGCCTCACTACTTTTCAGTGTGTTACCTTCCTTTTCTGCGGTTTTGTTCTAAACACAGCTGATGCAGCAGTCAGTAAAAATTCCTTTCGGAGGCCTTCAATTTGAGGTACTTTTGAAGTTGAGGTAAGAGGTAGTTAAAATATTTTTGTGATGGTTTCTTCTTGTTCAAAAAACTTAAAACCTGTGGATGTTCTGCGTAAGAGAAATGTTGCTGTCATCTTGGGTCATTTTCCCTTTAGGACAGAACCCAAAGCTACAGCCCGGAGTTACTCTCTGTTGTTGCTTTCTGCAGCTGTAAATCAGAATTGATAAGGAAAGAGTGAGAATGTGCAATATCCTGAAACTTGGTAATTCCCAGCCTTTTCTATGTGTTACTCTTTAGCTTTGAAGTTCTTTTTCTATTTTAGGAATATGTAAATAATCAAAATGGTTGTGGTCTGTTAATGTCTTGATGCAACCCCTTGAAAAATTAGTGCTGTGCACCTTATTTCAGCATACAAATCAGAGGTAACAAATACGATTTCATTAGTGATTTACATTAATCAAAGATCTTTGAAAGTGAAAAGCTATTATCTGTGTTCATCTTCAGCACCTAATTCCAGTGCAAAGCTTTTATTCTTGAAAAAAACCCACTTGGCCCTATCATAGTGAAACCAGAGAAATGTGTTTAGAGTTTTCTGCTATGTCACATCATGCCTGTTAGGTTTAGAGAGATTTAGTTTTTGTTGTGCTTGGAGCATAAGTCTTCATTCTGATACTAGAAGAATGTATTACTGCAAATCCAAACACATGTAACTATTTCTGTTCTGATTGACCTAAAGTGATGTAGTGGTGAAGACGGCTTGCATTTTAAAAGAAAAATCAGCTTGGTTTTCTAAACCAAATGTATTCTTACTTAATAAATACTTTAAAAATTGTATATTATTAGAACTCTTGTTTACTAGACCAGAAAAAGTTTATAATACCTATAGATTTAAAAAACCAAATCAAGCAGGAAGATGTTTCATGTTGAAGTGTAAACTTTAATGGGAGAAAAAACAACTCAGGCAAACATCTGTAATTTACAGGGATAGTTATGAAAAGTTGTGGGTGTTTGTTGCAGAAGTAATACATAAAATTATTCTCTGACCTAAACATATAGCATACAAAGTTTTTGATTAAATACAAAGTTATTTCTCTAGTAAAATAGAACACTGTGAATACCATGGACGAATATGACTTACTTAATACTTCTCACCAAAAACATTCATATACTTTTTTGCAAAGCTGGGTGTAGGAACACAGATTACTTGCGAAAAATGTGCTGTAATTGGGATCTCTGTGGTTTTTTTCTTAAATCTATTTTGCATACTGGATCTAGCAGAAAAACTAGTGTGAATTTTGACCATGGAGATAGTTATGGGACATTTTGTTTGTGAAAGTAGTTGTAAAACAATGTCTTAATAGGTAATGATATTAGATGTGACATTTTGAACAAAAGTTTATAAATAGATAAGTATACATTATTTATAAATAGATAAGTATAACTCATGTAGGTTTAGCTATAAGCATATCTACATATACTGTGTGTATATTAATCTATAATTTATATACTACACTGATGAGCATTGCTAAAATGCCTTCATGAAGTAGTCTTTTTTAGAAAGTAATTAAAGGCTGTAATATAGTACATTACAAATAGGAGCAGAGGGTTTATGATAGACAAGTGTGTGCATAATGTGATTATAATTCAGCCACAAAAGAAGAGTATAAGTGGAAGTGTCCTTGGGTTTTATGTGACATATTACGTTTTACTTGGAAATGACACTTAGGTAAGCTGCATCTGTATATCTGTATGAAGTACTCTTAAATTTGTAGACAAGTTTGGCTTTGACATTTATGGTGTAAAGATTTATAAGGGGTTTAGATGATAGCACTGTGTCTAGTGCTTTTTTTGTCATCTAGAGTATTTATGAAAATTGTAAAATTAAACATACAATTGATAACTTTAAAATACTCTGTATCATAATTTGGCAGGAACCTTTGGCTTCATAATATAGTTGCTCTTTTTTCTTAGCCTTCAACAACAACCTTTTCTTAACCTTCAACCAACAACCTTCTAATTTGTTTTTCAAAAAGCTATGAAACACAGGTTATCTGTCTCCAATATTGCATCTCTTATTTTTTTTAACCACTTGGTTGAAATTGCAACTCTTTAATTGTTTTTTAAATTAATTTTTATATACTTTTTCTACTTAAGCTATATTTTTTCATTCTGATGCTTGTTGGAGTATGGGATAGTTTAAAAAAGACTAATTGTGGATAGAAACTGTTGTTCGTCATTTGGTACAAATACTTCCCTACATGTAAGTGTGCCTTGTGTGCTTCCACAAAGGAAGCAGGATTAGGATGAGGTACTAACTGCCAGATCGTGTTTCTAAAAACATAGAAGGTCACATTGTAGGGAGCACAGTCAGTATATTTAAATCATGGATATTTAGGTATCGTGTGACTACGTTAAGACTCATATCAGTAAGATGCACTGCCACAATCATGTCCTGTGGTAGCTTCCTTGATATGCTGTGTGTCGTCTCTTTGAACCTTATAATACTGCTTACAATCTGATTTTGAGACTCACATAGACAAAAAGGACTATTTAGGCACTCAATGCTTCAATATTTTCTCAGTGTGAAGTGGAGGTGTGTGGTTCTGTGCATCCTGGCTTCTTCGCCAGGAAGTTTGAAAATAACAGTACACCAGACTGTTAACTATAGGAAAGCTAGATGCACTTTTTCTTATAAAGTATAAAACAAATACTTAATCTCTTTGTGCAAGGAATCACATACTTGTGTTCCTTCCCCAACAGTAAGTCTCGAGAATCAGTTAACTGTGCTTATATAAGATTTCAGAGTAAAATATAACTCAAAGTGATGTGTTTTAGAGCCTTACATGTCCAGAGCACTTTAGCAATATGTATATATCAATACTTTTTGTTTGTTGAACAAACATAATTTAAAAAATGCCATTTGGATATTTATTTTAGTGGTATGTAGGACACATTCAGAAGTGATAGTTGCAGTTTCCAACTTCATTTTACTCTGTGAGATGTGGGGTAAAGATTTGGTCCACAGGTTGTTTGAGGGAGAAGGAAGAAGAGGAGAGCAGTGAGCAGGTCTGCCTGGATAGAATACGCGGAGAGTATCTGTCTGTGTGTGGTGGATTCAGGCCTTGAATGGACCTTGGTCTGTGCCACAGGAGGGTGCTAAAGCATGAATGTGATCCCTGGGTGATTGCCATGGGTGGACAATCCTGAATTATTTTAGTCCTTAAAATATTGCTATTACTTAAAGTTCACAGACTTATTTATAAAGTGAGGGATTTGTCTTCTGACTAATGAAATTATCTGTTGCTCTTCAGGACTGCCGATAAAGAGCATCAGCCAAGGAAAGGTCTCTTTTCATTTGACATGAATGCAGTTGCACTTACATGGATCTATAGTATCGTGGATAGTATGCCTTAGGTTAATTTTTGAAGGTGCTACTACTGGCCACCATCCTAAGCAGTATATATCATTTAAAACAATTGTTAGTGAAACCTAAATGAGTTGATGACTTAATGGTATGTTACCTATGGTTGCTTGTGTCAAACTTAAATTTATAAAAGAGATTTCACAATGTAAACTAATAGATAAAATTATGATGAATTAATGATGTAAGAGAATATTTCCGTGAGTTTAATTTCTTTTTTCACTTTTTATTTCTTGGCTGAAGTTATTCAAAAGTTTTGTTACAGATGTTGTTCCATATTTTGGTTTGAAACAAGATACAGTATTTTCTTCTTCCACGCAAGTGCTCCCTGAGCTTTCCTTCTTGGCGTTATATGAGATTAGAGGATGTTTCCAAGCTTTTTAACTTTCCCACATACATATTTTTTCCCCCAAGTTGTTTTCAACCTTATTTCTCCATCCTCTTGTCCAGTTTTTAATCTCTTCCTGTTGCACGTGGCTGGAGTCACAGTTGAGCACAAACAGTAACAGTTTTGTCTTCCCAGCTCCATGCAGAATGTTTATATGTTTTGTTCCCTTGGGCACTCTCCTTCATTTCTTTCTGACACTCACTTTCCTACCTTGTTTTAAACCTGTACTTATTCTTTCATTGCACATTAGACCAAGGATAAAAATTATTTTCCATTCAAAATGATTGGCACAGATCTGGAAGAAGGTGTTTTGTTATTTGATATTAAAAAACATCCCTTTAGTTAGTACTATGAAAGATATATTTGAATTCTGAATGTTCAGATTTCTGTAAGGAAGTAAGTGACATGCATGTGGTGGTCTCTGGAAAGAATAACAAACGTTGAATCCTGATTAGAAGTCCATGCTGCCTGAGAGGAGGCATACTATATTTTAAACTAACCAAGATAAAAATTTACATGTATGTTATAATTATAGGCATCTTTTGTAAAACTTCACAGCATTTACAGTGTAGTGCTGACAGCTGCACTTGACTTAATATATAGCATTCTGGTGGTTTTGTGTGATAGACTGCTGACTGTTTTAGAAGATAAATTACTGTTTATTTAGGTTTAAGTTAATGTTTCAAAGGCTTTTTTACTTAAAAAGCAATGCATTATAAATAGCAATAAGTTCTCTGAAATGCTCTACACATTACAGACTGACAATTGCAAAAGAAAAGACTGATTATAGGTAGAAAACCTGTAACTACATGTTTTGAATAAATTGCTCCTATGTGTACTTTTAAACATTGATTAACCAGGAGGTTTTTGCAGCCATTCAGCCAGCTTTGTAGTCTAGTCCAATAGTTTAAAATAATGTTATTTAAATAAGATGTAATTGATAAATTACATTTGGTGAAAATCTGTTTTTCCCCATAGTGGTGTCTGAAGCTTAGCTTAAAAAGAAAGAATAAAAATAAAGTACAAACTTTCAAGTGAGTTTTTAGAAATACAGCAGAGCTATTAATATGTAATTGAAAGTTTTAACACAAGCATTTTGGGAAAATTATCATACTGTTTTTGTGGAAGTTTTGCTTGAGACAACTAAATAATGAAGCTCTTGACTAGCTTGGCTTCTGTGTTTAGAATGCAATCAGTTAGAAAGTCAGAAAACTATAAATTAGGTCAAATTATGGTTCAGACAGGTGTATGGAAATCTCTAAAATTTGATATACAATTATACTCAGTAGATTTTAATTTGTTAAAGCTGTTTGAATATTCATACATAGCATTGATAATATATAGTATTACATGTATGTTCATAGAATGCATGAAAAGCATGCTGCATGAGAAGAACTATGGGAAATAAGTTAGAGAGTGAAGTTTTGTCTTAACATAGTACTAAAAGAAGCCATTACTGTTATTTTTGTAAAGATTGTGCTTAATTTTTAAAAAGGGAAAGGATTTTTTTATTAGTGTCATGTTGGTGTTCCAATCTCCTTCTGTAGATTGTATTGTATGCTGAAATCTTACTTTTTCTTTAATAAAATGCCTATGCTTCTGAATTTGCAGAATACAGTGTAAACTGCAGAGAGTTTCAGTCATGCTCTGCCTGTGCCTGAGAAAACTTTCCTACTTGAACCTTCCTGTACTGGCGAAAGTATCCTGAAAAGTACTATTCCCAGCTTGGGAAAAATTCCCTTGTGAGTGTTCTGTAGAGAATGGCCACAAACTCAAATTTGGCTTGAACCTGTCTTTGGCAGTAAGAGAACTGAGAAAGGACTGCTAGCCTAAAGTCTCTGACTGAAATGCTTTTCAGTTGTGTTGGGTTTTAAGATTGAAATCTTAAGGAAACCAGATGTGCATGACTTTGTCATTCAGTCTTCTCTTTCTCTTCTTTTGCACTGCCCCATGAAATTTTGGACCTACTGACTGGTTTCAAACAATTTTGATGGAGAATTAGTCACTGTAAGGATAACCTATACACTTGTGAAAATCAATGGCAGCTGGAGAGACTCTAGTGGGTATACTCTTCCTTCTGACATTGCCATGTATAATCCATTGCCATTTCATTACTTCTTTGCTTTCTTTCCACCCTCAGCACCTACCAAAAGGCGAGCACTAGCCAAATGATGTTCAGCACTGAAAAGAGCTCGCTTGGATAGCAGGTTCTCCAGGCAAAGCTTTCTGCCTCAGGCCTTTCACTGTTATATGTCAGAGGTTTATTGTGATGATGGAAATTTGAGGCCTGGGGATTACTCAATTTGCTGGGACCCTGCTGTAGGTATGCTGTTCAGTAGTGTTTGGGATTAGGAGAAAATTCTGTCTGGACAGTATTCTACCTTCCTCTGAAGGAAGTGGGTGGCAAGGTTATGTTGGAATAAAAATTATAACTACATCCCTGACAGGTGCTTGGTGGAGGGAATTCTTGCACATGGGGTCTGGCCTTCTAATAAAATCCTGTAGGAAATGTGTTAGGTAAAAGTACCCTCTAAAGAAAGTGTGAAAGGGAGCTGCAACTGCAGCCCACCAGAATGGTGAGGGGAAACAGGTACACTCAATCATCTACCACCACAAAGGAAAGTGACGTCTTGGTGAAGTCTGCTGCCAGTTGAAATAGTACTGGAGACTAGTGCTAGCCCTCTGGCAGGTGGAAGAGATTACAAGAGAGAGAGTGACTTGAATGGACCAAACTTTTGCTAATGGTTCCCAGGTGTTGTTTAATGAATTGGTGATGTGGTCGAGCCTTGCTTACCATGGTGTTTTGATGTCATGGTGAACGCTGCTGGAACATATTGTTAAAATGCTAGAGAAATAGTTCTCAGCCATTCTCGTATTTCAAGGAACCTGTAACAAGGATGAGAGTATGTCCAGTCTTTGGTACAGTGTCTTGCAAAATAGCACACACAAAAATATAAGCTGGCTTAAATACTGTTACTGTACACAGAAGAAATGCAGTGGTGTAAGGAAGGTGTTTGTTGTGGTGCTGACCAGTTCAGTAGCTGGACCTGTAAGAGGGGTGAGATGCTCCTCTAACGGCTCCTGAGTTGTGTGTTAGGCTAAATGACAGTGGAACAGTCAAACTGGTTTGTAGTTTTCGTGTATGGAGATGTATTTCCTGTTGAAACAGTTTATATCCTGTTTTGTTCCAATTCATTTTGAAGAGATTTTTGAAATAGGTGTCAGTTCTTTTATCACTCTTAATTTTGTAAGATTTGCTTGTTTCTAAATGGAAGTTGGAAAAGAGATTAAAAATGTGGTGGGCCACTTGTCTTAGGTTTGCAGTCTGTTCTCCTGAGCATATTTCCTGTCACTCTTTCCTCCCAGTCCTTCAGGGTTAAACTGTTTCAGCCACTCTTCCTTCTCATTTTCAGGCACAGAGAATACATGGGGCAGAATGACCCATTTTAGCCCACAATAGTAGTTTTGCTGCTGAATGAGCTCAACTATCACTAGTTTTTCTGTTGGCTCTCTCCCTGACTTTCAGTCACCCTGGTGTGAGAGTTACTGAGTTAGAATTCTATGCACTGTGAGTTTTGTGGAACAAACATTTCAGAATTGACTTTTTTAATCCCTTCCATCTTTCCTTCCACAGTAATGCCAAATCTTGAGTATAGCTGCCAGTTGCTACTGTAATATTTCTTATTTGTGTTGGTTTGTTTTTTTTTAAGTAGCTTTGAGAGCACTAGTCATGGATCAGGACTTCACTTTGTTTGGTATTAAATGCAGAAAACTGTTACAGAATTAACACCACCCCACCCATATTCCCCGAACCAAAGCACTGCAGAAACTTTCCATAACATGAGAAAGAAAGAAAGAAAGAATGAGATCCTGAAAAAGCTTATCTTAGGAGAAATTGCAGAAAAGTAATTTTGAGATGTTTATTTCTATTAAAAAGCACTTACATCATGGTAGGTGGCCTCATAATTTTTTTAAACTACAATAAATGTATCAGAAATTTTACTAGATGATCAGTTAACAGTTTATATTTAACTTTCTTTCCACAATAGAAAGAAGATATTTGTACAACTCCCTTCCAAAAGACTTGCAAAGTCATTTTATTTGTTACTCTGTCTTGAGTGTTGAAAAATTGGGGTATATTTCTGAGAACCACTTAGTGAGAACAGCCTGTTTTATTTATCTTTGGCTCTATGACCTTATCACCGTAGGGTTTCAGTCTCTTGACAACTCCTTTTCTTGTAAACAAAGGAATGTTCCCTTCGAATACCCTGGATAATCAGCTAACCAAAACAGTAGCAACATCCCAGGGAGATGCTGTTGTCCAGAAATCAATAGGAAGATGGCACATGTTTTGTGGTATCAGTGTACCAGATTTCCGGCAAAGCTCCTGGCTTACCTTTGGGGCTACTGTGGCAGCTTTTTAGCCTGTCCACTGCATTTGTGTGGATTTTTAACTTGTACCTCTATTTTGAAGCACATCATGCTATGTTAATATAGAATTAACTAAACATGGCTTGTGATAACACTAGGAAGTGGATGTAATACCCTCATCTAATGCAAGTATCCTAAGTGTGCCTTGCTGGTCATTGCTGCTGGTTGTTTCTGTTAAATTAACATCAGCCGAGTTTGTATGCAACAAGAGGCAAATTGAGGCTGACACCTTGTTTAAGTTATTTCTGGATTGCTCCAGTTTGTCTGTTATACTTAACCAAACTTAACCCTTGTTTATTTGCCCCACTCCTTGCATCTTTGCCCCAAATTCCTTGAGATTTCTTATTCGTAGTCTGGGACATAATATTAAGAGTTTATTTTTGACATGTTTCTCCATGAACTAGTACTGAAAAAAACTTTAGTAGAATAAAAAGACTGTCCAGCATGATCTTGTCTGTCATAGAGAAAGACAGAGCTCAGTCTCTGAGCACTCACTCTGAGGTATGTGATTTGCCAATTTGAAAAGATTGAAAATTGAGCTTTGTTACAGTGAAAAAAAAATGGACAGTCTCAAATAGTCTTTTGAAGGTACAAGAAGTGTATATATAGAACCTATAGATAAAATTTCTATATGTAATATAGAATTCCTTAATTATTTTGAAAAATCATAGCACAACCTGATTTGGCTAAATTATCTTCAGTATTTTATACTGTCATAGTTTAAAAATATACATGTATTTACATAATTTTAAAGTTAATGTGCATTAAATTACACCTTGTGAAAGATGTACAGATGTCATATTTAGGTAATTGGATTTTCTCTGTTTCAGTGTTATTCTTCTAGTTTGCTGTTCATTAGAAAAATAATAAAATTAATTTTCTGTACTAATTTCTAAATAACACACAACGTGTGCTAGCCAGCAGAAGTGTTGTGAGGTTAGAAGTATAGTATGAATCAATGTATCTATTTATATATAATGCATATTAGCACTTGTATAGCAGTGGAAAAGAATCAGATATCCTTTTGATAGCATGATCTTGATGGTGCTTACCATTTTAGTGAAACTTGTGTATTTTAAAGATAATATTTTTACAAACTGGTATTACTTTTTGTTTCATTTTCACTTGCAGAGGAGTCATGGTGCAATTTGGAATTATTTCTGACAATGATCTGGTCAAACTTCATTCCCAAAGCAATTCCAGTTAGAGCAGGTTGTTCCAGGGCTTGGCCAGCAAATTGCTGAATAACTCCAAAGATTGAGAGTCTACCACCTTTCTGGGCAGACAGTTTAACACTTGATCACGTTCCTGATGAAAAAGTGATTTCCCTACTTGGAATTGCATGTGTTTCAAATTTGTCACAGGTGTACTATGAAAAGGTTAGTGGCACCAGACACAGTCTGGCTCCCCCTTCTCTCTGCCCTCCCAGTAGGTAGCGGTAGGCAGCAGTAGGATCACCCCTCTCCAGGCTGAACAAGCCAAATTTATCTCAGTCTCCCCTGAGAGAAAGCACAGGAGGGTGCTCCTGCACTGTAACCACCATGGTGGTCCTCCACTGGATTTTCTTCTGCTGTGTTTTGGAGAGCCCTTGACTGGGTGCAGTATTCCATAGTGTGTGTCACAAGGAGCTAAGAGAGGAGAATAATTGTGCCCTTGGCTTCATCCTTGGTAATACAGCCCAGGACACAGTTGGCCTTTGCAGCAAGGACACACCACTAACTCACGTGCAGCTTGCTGTCCCCTGTGACCCTTGGTTGGTTTCTGAAAAGCTGCTTTCTAGCAGTTTGGCTTTTAGTCTGCAATTCCAGAGTATCTTCTTCCTGGGTACTCCAGCACTCAGCGTTTGCATCTGGATTTCCCTGAATTCCTGACAAGCCATTTCTTCAGCCCCTCACAGACCCCATCAATATCAGCCCTGCCCACCAGTGCATCGGTTCCTCCCCCTAGGTTGGTACTATCCACAGCCTTGATGAAAGTGCACTCTATCCCATCTTCCAGGTCTTTAATACGGGATGTTAAACACCGTGGGCTTGGTGCTGATCCCTGAAGGATGCCAGAAGTAACAGCCATCAATTGGCCAATGGCCTTTTGAGCCCAGCGGCCCAGCCGCTTTTTCACTGACCTCCCACTATCCAGTTGATTCCTCACCAATCTGCGAGCGAGGTCTGTGAGGAGACTGTGTCAAAGGCCTGGCTAAAATGAACACATCCTGAATGTTACTTCTGGTCTTGCCACAGTGTCTTAGTTTAAAAGAC